>JAQIUQ010007470.1:35000-152853 GCA_030378365.1 Hybognathus amarus | reverse complement strand
GTAGTATTTTGTGAATTGCAGAAGTTCAGAGAAACGAAATTCTCTCCAGGGGACAGTAGCTCCCTAGTTTTTTTGGGTCAAAATTTTGATTTTCTTGAAACTCTGGGTATTGATAGAGGGCCATGGGACTTAGATCTGAGTGCAAAAATGGAGGCTCTAGACCCTTCCAGAGCTGAGATATTTAGATATTTATAATGGCATACAGAGCTGAGATATTGAGATATTTACAATGGCATAAATGCTACGATGAAATCTCAATATCTCAGCTCTGAAGGTGTAGAGCCTCCATTTTTGCACTCAGATATAAGTCCCATGGCCCTCTATCAGAATCCAGAGTTTCAAGAAAATCAAAATTTTGACCCGAAAAAAAAACGTACAGGGGTACCACTGTCGTTTTTTTTTCGGGTCAGAAATTTTGATTTTCTTGAAACTCTGGATTCTGAATAGAGGGCCATGTGACTTAGATCTGAGTGCAAAAATGGAGGCTCTAGACCCTTCCAGAGCTGAGATATTGAGATTTCACGTAGCATTTTTATGCCATTGTAAATATCTCAATATCTCAGCTCTGTATGCCATTATAAATATCTAAATATCTCAGCTCTGGAAGGGTCTAGAGCCTCCATTTTTGCACTCAGATCTAAGTCCCATGGCCCTCTATCAGAATCCAGAGTTTCAAGAAAATCAAAATTTTGACCCGAAAAAAAAAACGACAGTGGTACCCTGTACGTTTTTTTTTCAGGGTCAAAATTTTGATTTTCTTGAAACTCTGGATTCTGATAGAGGGCCATGTGACTTAGATCTGAGTGCAAAAATGGAGGCTCTAGACCCTTCCAGAGCTGAGTATTGAGATTTCACGTAGCATTTATGCCATTGTAAATATCTCAATATCTCAGCTCTGTATGCCATTATAAATATCTAAATATCTCAGCTCTGGAAGGGTCTAGAGCCTCCATTTTGCACTCAGATCTAAGTCCCATGGCCCTCTATAGGAATCCAGAGTTTCAAGGAATCAAAATTTTTGACCCAAAAAAAACGACAGTGGTACCCCTCACGTTTTTTGGTGGGTCAAAGTTTCTATTTTCTTGAAAATCTCTGGATTCTGATAGAGGGCCATGCTGCACTTAAGTATCTGAGTGCACAAAATGGAGGCTCTAGACCCTTCCAGAGCTGAGAATATTTAGATATTTATAATGGCATACAGAGCTGAGATATTGAGATATTTACAATGGCATAAATGCTGGTGAAAAAAAAAAATATTCAATATCTCATTGTACCATTTGCACTTCAGGAATATAAGGTGCATGGCCTTTATCCAGATTCAGAACTAAAAATCAAAATTTTGACCCAGAAAAAAAACGACAGTGGTACCCCTACGTTTTTTTTTCAGGGTCAAAATTTTAGATTTTCTTGAAACTCTGTCTCAAGGCCATGTGACTTAGATCTGAGTGCAAAAATGGAGGCTCTAGACCCTTCCAGAGCTGAGATATTGAGATTTCACGTAGCATTTATGCCATTGTAAATATCTCAGATATCTCAGCTCTGTATGCCATTATAAATATCTAAATATCTCAGCTCTGGAAGGGTCTAGAGCCTCCATTTTGCACTCAGATCTAAGTCCCATGGCCCTCTATCAGAATCCAGAGTTTCAAGAAAATCAAAATTTTGACCCGAAAAAAAAACGACAGTGGTACCCCTTACGTTTTTTTTTCGAGGTCAAAATTTTGATTTTCTTGAAACTCTGGATTCTGATAGAGGGCCATGGGACTTAGATCTGAGTGCAAAAATGGAGGCTCTAGACCCTTCCAGAGCTGAGATATTGAGATTTCACGTAGCATTTATGCCATTGTAAATATCTCAATATCTCAGCTCTGTATGCCATTATAAATATCTAAATATCTTCAGCTCTGGAAGGGTCTAGAGCCTCCATTTTTGCACTCAGATCTAAGTCCCATGGCCCTCTATCAGAATCCAGAGTTTCAAGAAAATCAAAATTTTGACCCGAAAAAAAACGTACAGTGGTACCCCTGTACGTTTTTTTTTTCGAGGTCAAAATTTTGATTTTCTTGAAACTCTGGATTCTGATAGAGGGCCATGTGACTTAGATCTGAGTGCAAAAATGGAGGCTCTAAGACCCTTCCAGAGCTGAGATATTGAGATTTCACGTAGCATTTATGCCATTGTAAATATCTCAATATCTCAGCTCTGTATGCCATTATAAATATCTAAATATCTCAGCTCTGGAAGGGTCTAGAGCCTCCATTTTGCACTCAGATCTAAGTCCCATGGCCCTCTATCAGAATCCAGAGTTTCAAGAAAATCAAAATTTTGACCCGAAAAAAAAACGACAGTGGTACCCCTTACGTTATTTTTTTCGGGTCAAAATTTTGATTTTCTTGAAACTCTGGATTCTGATAGAGGGCCATGGGACTTAGATCTGAGTGCAAAAATGGAGGCTCTAGACCCTTCCAGAGCTGAGATATTGAGATTTCACGTAGCATTTATGCCATTGTAAATATCTCAATATCTCAGCTCTGTATGCCATTATAAATATCTAAATATCTCAGCTCTGGAAGGGTCTAGAGCCTCCATTTTTGCACTCAGATCTAAGTCCCATGGCCCTCTATCAGAATCCAGAGTTTCAAGAAAATCAAAATTTTGACCTCGAAAAAAAAACGACAGTGGTACCCCTTACGTTTTTTTTTGGGTCGAAATTTTGATTTTCTTGAAACTCTGGATTCTGATAGAGGGCCATGTGACTTAGATCTGAGTGCAAAAATGGAGGCTCTAGACCCTTCCAGAGCTGAGATATTGAGATTTCACGTAGCATTTATGCCATTGTAGATATCTCAATATCTCAGCTCTGTATGCCATTATAAATATCTAAATATCTCAGCTCTGGAAGGGTCTAGAGCCTCCATTTTGCACTCAGATCTAAGTCCCATGGCCCTCTATCAGAATCCAGAGTTTCAAGAAAATCAAAATTTTGAGCCCGAAAAGAAAAGACGTACAGTGGTCCTTCGTTTTTTTTTCGGGTCAAAATTTTGATTTTCTTGAAACTCTGGATTCTGATAGAGGGCCATGGGACTTAGATCTGAGTGCAAAAATGGAGGCTCTAGACCCTTCCAGAGCTGAGATATTTAGATATTTATAATGGCATACAGAGCTGAGATATTGAGATATTTACAATGGCATAAATGCTACGTGAAATCTCAATATCTCAGCTCTGGAAGGGTCTAGAGCCTCCATTTTTGCACTCAGATCTAAGTCCCATGGCCCTCTATCAGAATCCAGAGTTTCAAGAAAATCAAAATTTTGACCCGAAAAAAAAACGACAGTGGTACCCCTTACGTTTTTTTTTGGGTCAAAATTTTGATTTTCTTGAAACTCTGGATTCTGATAGAGGGCCATGGGACTTAGATCTGAGTGCAAAAATGGAGGCTCTAGACCCTTCCAGAGCTGAGATATTGAGATTTCATGATAGCATTTATGCCATTGTAAATATCTCAATATCTCAGCTCTGTATGCCATTATAAATATCTAAATATCTCAGCTCTGGAAGGGTCTAGAGCCTCCATTTTTGCACTCAGATCTAAGTCCCATGGCCCTCTATCGGAATCCAGAGTTTCAAGAAAATCAAAATTTTGACCCGAAAAAAAAAACGTACAGTGGTACCCCTGTACGTTTTTTTTTCGGGTCAAAATTTTGATTTTCTTGAAACTCTGGATTCTGATAGAGGGCCATGGGACTTAGATCTGAGTGCAAAAATGGAGGCTCTAGACCCTTCCAGAGCTGAGATATTTAGATATTTATAATGGCATACAGAGCTGAGATATTGAGATATTTACAATGGCATAAATGCTACGTGAAATCTCAATATCTCAGCTCTGGAAGGGTCTAGAGCCTCCATTTTTGCACTCAGATCTAAGTCACATGGCCCTCTATCAGAATCCAGAGTTTCAAGAAAATCAAAATTCTGACCCGAAAAAAAAAACGACAGTGGTACCCCTTACGTTTTTTTTTGGGTCAAAATTTTGATTTTCTTGAAACTCTGGATTCTGATAGAGGGCCATGTGACTTAGATCTGAGTGCAAAAATGGAGGCTCTAGACCCTTCCAGAGCTGAGATATTTAGATATTTATAATGGCATACAGAGCTGAGATATTGAGATATTTACAATGGCATAAATGCTACGTGAAATCTCAATATCTCAGCTCTGGAAGGGTCTAGAGCCTCCATTTTTGCACTCAGATCTAAGTCCCATGGCCCTCTATTGGAATACAGAGTTTCAAGAAAATCAAAATTTTGACCCGAAAAAAAAACGACAGTGGTACCCCTTACGTTTTTTTTTCGGGTCAAAATTTTGATTTTCTTGAAACTCTGGATTCTGATAGAGGGCCATGGGACTTAGATCTGAGTGCAAAATGGAGGCTCTAGACCCTTCCAGAGCTGAGATATTGAGATTTCACGTAGCATTTATGCCATTGTAAATATCTCAATATCTCAGCTCTATATGCCATTATAAATATCTAAATATCTCAGCTCTGGAAGGGTCTAGAGCCTCCATTTTTGCACTCAGATCTAAGTCCCATGGCCCTCTATCAGAATCCAGAGTTTCAAGAAAATCAAAATTTTGACCCGAAAAAAAACGACAGTGGTACCCCTTACGTTTTTTTTCGGGTCAAAATTTTGATTTTCTTGAAACTCTGGATTCTGATAGAGGGCCATGTGACTTAGATCTGAGTGCAAAAATGGAGGCTCTAGACCCTTCCAGAGCTGAGATATTGAGATTTCACGTAGCATTTATGCCATTGTAAATATCTCAGATATCTCAGCTCTCTACTGCACATTATAAATATCTAAATATCTCAGCTCTGGAAGGGTCTAGAGCCTCCATTTTGCACTCAGATCTAAGTCCCATGGCCCTCTATCAGAATCCAGAGTTTCAAGAAAATCAAAACTTTGACCCGAAAAAAAAACGACAGTGGTACCCCTTACGTTTTTTTTCGGGTCAAAATTTTGATTTTCTTGAAACTCTGGATTCTGATAGAGGGCCATGGGACTTAGATCTGAGTGCAAAAATGGAGGCTCTAGACCCTTCCAGAGCTGAGATATTTAGATATTTATAATGGCATACAGAGCTGAGATATTGAGATATTTACAATGGCATAAATGCTACGTGAAATCTCAATATCTCAGCTCTGGAAGGGTCTAGAGCCTCCATTTTTGCACTCAGATCTAAGTCCCATGGCCCTCTATCAGAATCCAGAGTTTCAAGAAAATCAAAATTTTGACCCGAAAAAAAACGACAGTGGTACCCCTTACGTTTTTTTTTTGGGTCAAAATTTTGATTTTCTTGAAACTCTGGATTCTGATAGAGGGCCATGGGACTTAGATCTGAGTGCAAAAATGGAGGCTCTAGACCCTTCCAGAGCTGAGATATTTAGATATTTATAATGGCATACAGAGCTGAGATATTGAAGATATTTACAATGGCATAAATGCTATGTGAAATCTCAATATCTCAGCTCTGGAAGGGTCTAGAGCCTCCATTTTTGCACTCAGATCTAAGTCCCATGGCCCTCTATCAGAATCCAGAGTTTCAAGAAAATCAAAATTTTGACCCGAAAAAAAAAACGACAGTGGTACCCCTTACGTTTTTTTTCGGGTCAAAATTTTGATTTTCTTGAAACTCTGGATTCTGATAGAGGGCCATGGGACTTAGATCTGAGTGCAAAAATGGAGGCTCTAGACCCTTCCAGAGCTGAGATATTGAGATTTCACGTAGCATTTATGCCATTGTAAATATCTCAATATCTCAGCTCTGCTATGCCATTATAAATATCTAAATATCTCAGCTCTGGAAGGGTCTAGAGCCTCCATTTTTGCACTCAGATCTAAGTCCCATGGCCCTCTATCAGAATCCAGAGTTTCAAGAAAATCAAAATTTTGACCCGGAAAAAAAACGACAGTGGTACCCCTTACGTTTTTTTTTCGGGTCAAAATTTTTGATTTTCTTGAAACTCTGGATTCTGATAGAGGGCCATGTGACTTAGATCTGAGTGCAAAAATGGAGGCTCTAGACCCTTCCAGAGCTGAGATATTTAGATATTTATAATGGCATACAGAGCTGAGATATTGAGATATTTACAATGGCATAAATGCTACGTGAGATCTCAATATCTCAGCTCTGGAAGGGTCTAGAGCCTCCATTTTGCACTCAGATCTAGTCACATGGCCCTCTATCAGAATCCAGAGTTTCAAGAAAATCAAAACTTTGACCCGAAAAAAAAACGACAGTGGTACCCCTTACGTTTTTTTTCGGGTCAAAATTTTGATTTTCTTGAAACTCTGGATTCTGATAGAGGGCCATGTGACTTAGATCTGAGTGCAAAAATGGAGGCTCTAGACCCTTCCAGAGCTGAGATATTGAGATATTGAGAGCTACACGTGAGACATTTGACAGCGCATAAATGCTACGTGAAATCTCAATATCTCAGGCTCTGGGAGGGTTCTGAGCCTCCATTTTTGCACTCAGGTCTAAGTCCCATGGCCCTCTATCAGAATGCAAGTTTCAAGAAGATTTGGAGAAACTTTCTTATTTGCTCCAAAAAAAAACGGACAGTGGTACCCCTTATGTTTTTTTTTGGGTGCAAATTTTTGATTTTCTTGAAACTCTGGGATTCTGATAGAGGGCCATGTGACTTAGACCTGAGTCCAAAATGGAGGTCTCAGACACCTTCCAGACTGAGATATTGAGATCCCACTTAGCATTTATGCCCTTAT
This sequence comes from Hybognathus amarus, assembly GCA_030378365.1. Classification (NCBI taxonomy): domain Eukaryota; kingdom Metazoa; phylum Chordata; class Actinopteri; order Cypriniformes; family Leuciscidae; genus Hybognathus; species Hybognathus amarus. Next base: position 146,070 of record JAQIUQ010007470.1, on the reverse strand, counting down.
AAATATCTCAATATCTCAGCTCTGGGAGGGTCTAGAGCCTCCATTTTGCACTCAGGTGTAAGTCCCATGGCCCTCTATCATAATCCAGAAGTTTCAAGAACATTGGAGAAACTTTTCTTTTTTGCCCCCAAAAAAGACGACAGTGGTACCCCTTATGTTTTTTTTTTTTTTGGTGCGAAAAAAAAGCTTCTCCAAACTTCTTGAAACTCTGGATTCTGATAGAGGGCCATGTGACTTAGACCTGAGTGCAAAAATGGAGGCTGGAGAATAATGTGATACTGATTACTGGAGTAATGATGGTGAAAATTCAGCTTTGCATCATAGGAATTAATTGCATTTTAAAGCATAATAAAATGGAAGAGTTATATTTTGAAATACTGTAATATTTTACAGTATTTCAGTTTTTTCCTTCATTTTTGATCGAATAAATGCAGCCTTTGTGACCCCAAGAGAACTTTTGAAGCGATGTGTGTGTATTGAAGATCGACAAAATGAGTTTTTTTTATTGGCAGGTCATGTTTATAATTGTTCTCTTTGTCTTCTCAGGTAAGCTGAAAGACTTGGGCAACATGATTTTACGACCCTTTGGTCTCTCCACCTCCAACTTCCAGGTCAACCAAGATACCACAGGATCCTACTCTGTTAATTTTGTTCAGAATCCCAACAACAACAACAGATAGCAAGCTAGAGTCCTTTATTACAGTGATAAACTGTCAACTCCCCCGTCCCAGTATTCGGACTATCCAATCATATTCCCTGTCATAGACAAATGACGTAAGCTGTTTAGATTTGATTTGGCCAATTACATACTCCACTCACATAAGGTGTCTGTTAAGTCTGCATTATTTCGGTCATTTTTTTCAGCATGCCAGAGTGTTATGTGTGTAGTGACTGTTAGTTGTGATTAATAAGAATAATGGCAGTAATCAACCAAACCTTCGTTCACATTAAACCCATGGTTATTTGAGATCATGTCTGCTTTGGTTATTGTGACTTTCTTTAATGCATTTAATACAGCATGATTTAATAAAGAATATGACACAGTTTGGAACAAGGGGGAAAAAACAGGTTTTAATTTCAAAAGAGATATACATTTATTACAGTAATAAAACAAATGTATGCCCATGACCCCCATCTTTATTTGTATAGTTAGGAGAGCTGTCAGATTGTACAGAAAACACAAGTATTTACAACAGCAAACTGTTCCTCACTCGCTCTAAATTACCTTTTTACAGGACTCAGGTTGAGCATGTGCAATGAATGATGCCCTCTACGGCTATTATAGGAAAACCTTGGGCGAACAATCTGTAAAAGCTTTAGAGAGATAGAAAAGATGCTGTCAGGTTTGACTGTTTGTATAATTAGAAAGTCATTTATAAATGCAGGGGAGCACAAAAAAAGGGGAAAGTCAACTAAACTGGCTCATAGTGATTTCTAACACTGTACAGATTGCATTGATCATTTCATGTATGCTGTGTCACAGAGTGGAAAACTTCAAGATCTCTTCAAGAACAGTCTAGACTGCATTAAGGCTCAGAATTTCTCAATATAAATGAGTGTAGATGTTTGGAAAGGACACTGGGATTTCATCCAAGACTACAAACGGTTAGACCCAATCCTCTGCAATTGTACTGTGAAACATTGCACATGCATTATTTATTGCATTTTTACATCAATTCTTTTTTTAAAATCTTTATAAGTTATCTTTAAAACCCTGCATTAATGTGTGCCGAATCACCACCTCTGAATCCACGCATCTCTGTGCTGTTCAGTGTTTGGAAGTGTTCTTTCACATGCTTTAAATACAAAAGCCTGCACAAAGAAAAGTCTGGTTTGAAAAATTCTTTTCAGCATGATTGATCAGGAAATAGGTGGAGAAAGTCTGCAATTCACCGTAATAAATATATAATTCTTTTCTTAAATAAAAATAATTTCTCCGTTACAACTGCACTCCAACTGGATGGCTCTTTTCATCTGATCGTCTCTAGACCAATCAGCAGCTCTTCAGAGTTGCAGCACTGCAAAAAAAGAAAGACAAAAGAAGGTCAGATTTTTTTTCCTCAGGATTATCAAATTATTATTTATAAACTAATACACATTAGGATTCTAGGGCCTAAAGAAAAATGTGAGAAACACAGTATACAGTAACAAATATTTGACCAACTAACTGCTTTTCAGATGTCAGTAGTCTTACGTTTTAAGAACAGAGAAAATCTTCCCTTTACTAATTGTGTTGTTATGGTGAACCATAGACCTACTGTGCCAATAGAAATGGGTTTAGGAATAATACTGACTTGCTTCCTGGTCCAAAACTGACATTGTACATATGATTAGATTCACAGAATCTAAAAAAACAAAAAGAATAAACATGTATATTCAAAAGCAAATCAAATGCATATGATGGAATTAAGGTCACTTTACATTGTTTCCTATGATTGAGAACCATGCAAAACTGTTTTTCTATTGTAACTTCTGACCTTAAAAAAAGAAAAACCAAGACCATGTGGACAGCACAACACAGATCAGCAAGTCTATTTAAGACGACCCTGTGAAGCTTAATTTACGGTCCAGTGTAATATGAACTACTGTTACGTGCGGACTAAAATTACTTTGTAGAACAAAGTCTGACACATTTTTGTCAAATTTTGCCCTACTGTTTGCAGGTAAGAAAATCTGTCTTGGTTAATTGTGAATCGACAGAACAGTCTTGGTAAGGCTGTCATGATTTATCAATTAAAACTTTCCGTTTAAAAAAACACTAGGCTTACACCCGAGACAAATATGGTTTGGAGTGAGAAATGATATTAGGCAGATAAAATATAAAAATAATGACAACTAGATAAAATTCTTGAAGTTCACAGTTTATTTATATACTCTTAAAACATCAGAAAACATGTACACAATATCTTCAACTGTTACTTTTTTTCAATGGTTTTACAGCATTCTCTGACCTGCAAACAGATAGAAATAAAGTAAAAAAGATGCTGAAATAAAACAAAGCCAACCACCAAAATAAATACCGTTTTTCCTCCTTTACACAAACCTCCATCAGTCAGTCAGTGTGGTCTACCAAGCATTGTTTTTTTCTCCCTCAAGTCCTTGATCTCTCCTCTACCTGCAAGTCATATTTGAAATGACCCAGATATCATATAGCATATTTCCCTTCTCAGATGTGTAAATAAAACTGGACAGTTCAAGATGCTAATGGGTATGCAATGCAAGGACAGAACCATGATTACAGACAAGAAAAAAGATAATGCTCATCCACACAAATAAAATCGTTGGTTCTCAGCACTGAAATAAGATCCAGGCCATTCATCTTAAAATCAATCAGGTAAAATACATTTTGAACACTTTTACATACAAATGTGTACTCTCAGACCTTCAGCCCTATTATGCAAATAGTGAAATGACAGAAAATAAAGTTCAGGCACAACAAATAAGTTTAAAACACAATAATCCTTAGAAACACATTTCAGATGAGAGACAATGAATACTGGCATCAGAACAAATCACTGAACATCTAAACCAGCCACAGGCCCATAATAATGACGAACAATCACACATGAGAACTGCTGCCTTGTGCTCCAATGTCCCACTTCGCAGCGGGACACCACAGTGGACGAGTGTTTTAATCGAGTTAAAGGAACTCAAGTTAAGAGTTTTGCAATCCACTGCAGCTACATCAAACCGTATAGTTTGCTTTGTGATGCCAATATGCCTAAATTGGATAAACATATGGAACCATTAAAAATGCTCATTATTCCATTTAATATTATATGCACTCCCAAATCCATGCGGAAGACAGTAGGGTGTGGTCAGTGGATTGAACATTTTCGCCATAATCAGATATATAAAAAGCAGTCGAAGACACAAACATGACAACGCAACGGAGGAGGGAGCAAAACAAGTGGGGGAAGAGAGAAAAAAAAGCTGCGAACAGGGCAAGTAGCTTGGGAAGCAGATGTTGTAGCGGCAAGGGGTTGGGAAAGAGGATGCACAGTTAGGCTGGCAGTTTTCTCCGTGTCTGAGGTGGTACTCTCTGCGTTTACAGAGTCGCTGTGCTCTCCTCACAGTGGCACTTGAGGTGACTTCGGCTTATCTGCACCTCCCCAGCTCGACTGGCTGCAAAGAGCCACGGCTGGCCAAGAGCCACGCCCAGATCAACAGCCGTCTGCTCAGATCACTGAACTTGGATTAGTCGTCTCAGAACGCCTGAGAAAGATCAGCACCAATTAAGTCCCTTATACTACCTGAGCGAGGCACTCTACCCAACAGGGTCCACTTTTACAGTTACGCAACTTCAGTAATAAAAGAAAACAATTAAAGGATGGTCTAACTTGAATTCGAAGACTTTAGTTCATGTAATCTTAGGGCGATTGGACAGAGACGCTGTCTAGAAACGCTGTAGTGATAAAAAAACTAAATGCAGCAGGAATGATCTGACACTGTGAACCTATAACACTTCTTCTGATCATACAAAAGGAAGCATTAACTGTGCTAAGTTAGGGATGCGGATAGAGTAACAATCGAACTTGTAAAATCATTTGAGAATGGGTTCAAGCAGACATTTTCACATGCCTAATTCTTCATGAAAGCTATTCAAGCTCAAAAATCCCACTCACAGAGCATTTGCTTTTGTGTTTGCAGGGATCTTTAACAGCAGATAGTGACCAAGAGTAAAACTGAAATATTGTGGGCACTCAAGAACCCATAAAACCTTTTCCTACAAATCTCTGTCATCCATTTTCATTATAATAAAGGTATGATGATATGACAAGATCAAAAGACCGGTTACATAGAGGCGAACATTAGATACTTAACATGAAAACCGTTCAATTCAATCCCCTTCTCTTGCCTTCTCAACGAAAATAAATTAGTCCTGGTTTTGCCTGGCTGACATTACGTTTCACTCTGAAAGCTGACTGGGTACAGCAAAGTTTGAGATGTGTCAGAAGGGGTACAGGGCCAACTCGGTTGCCTGTTTTGCCTACCTTACCAAAGCATATCACCTCACGTCTCAAACTGAGTTAGCAAGGCTCGGACCTCTGGGGTGAGCTGCTTGGCGGCCTTGGCAGCCTCAGTGATGGCTTTACGATACAGGCCCTTTCTCTTCTTGTCAAAGCGAGACTGGAAGTTTTCTAGAAACGGGGCAAGCTGAGTAATGGCCAGGAAGGAAGTGGTGGGCGACCCAAACCAAGAGACCCGGGCCTCCTGCCTGACTAAGAGCCCGTTATCTTTGCAGACTCACTGTGATGGCTAGGATGCGGGCGGGCCACCAGGGGAAGCCAAGGATTTTGGCCCAAACAATGTCCCCAACACAAATTGTCCTGCCATCCAGGGCAACGCACTTTGTGACGTTTTTGGAAAAGACTGTAGCTTTGAGAGATTTACTGCACTTTTTGTCGTCCTTAGGAGCAGAGGGAGAGGCAGAGACAAAAGTGGAGGACGTGCCAGGGCAGGGGCCGAACGCGAATCACCAGGAGGGGGGAAGTCAAACGTTTCGGTAGAGCTACACTCAGAGTTTGATGACTTTAAGTCATCTGCACTATCGATGCTGCACCTGGATGTACTAGAGGAGTCGGGCTGGCTGGGGTTAAGGGTCATGTAGACCACTAGGTTACCAGCCTTGCTCCCACGTGTCTCCCGCTTTTCCTCCCGCCCCTCCTGTTCCTCTGACTCAGCCGGGGGTTCCCTGTACTCCGGAGCTGGGAGGGGATCAGGGTTGGGCCTGGTTGAGAGGGGACTCGAATGGGTTTGTCTGGCCTCTGGGGCTCTACAGCTGTGGCGACTTGGCTAGCAGAGCAGGAGGAGGAGGAGGAGCGTGTGGAGGTGCAGCGGGGCACGGCTGGCTTAGGCAGTGGTAAACGGCCCCCTCCCGGCACTTTCTCCAAGCAAGGCGGCTTACATGAGGAAGAATCGTTCTCTTCATTACGGTACCTTTGGGGCTTGATGCGCATCCTAGGCGGCAGGGGGTTGGAACCTCGACCTCCACTAATCTGCTGCAGTCGTCGGGTGAAGTGGACCTTCTGGTGGGCTTCCTGGAGGGCTGCGGCCCTGGTTATGGCCTTGGTGTTCCGCTACTGCCTGTGACTGTCTCTTTCTGTCTTCTCTGAGCCTTGGCCATCTTCAGCACTTCTCGTACTTTGGAGTGGTCAACATTTTTGCTCTGAAGCACTTTTTTGGCATTGAGCTGCACTCGAGAGTTGGCCGAGGACGTGGTTGTAGTGGACACCCCCTTCACCATTTTGTTCCCTGCAGCTGCACCTTTGACCTGACTATGGCCCAGAGAAGAGGCGGTGGATGATGACACCCGTATGGCTGAACCCTGCCGTTTGGGCCCATCGGTACTACGGCCCTTCTCTTCAGAACGTGGATCACTACGGGGCCGCTTACCAGCAGCTGCCGTCACGCGTCTGTCATTCACGCCGTCTTTTGGCATCGTCACTCCGGCAGTCTGAAATGGGGCCTCTGCGTGTCTCAGCGCTTGTCCCCTTGCACCACAGCCCCTTTACATTTATCACACAGATACTTGTCTTGGTCGGAGCTTGATGGCATTCATTATAGAAGTGGGCTCCTCTCGATACAGCCTGCGCTTGGGCCGCTGATTTTGCGGGGTAGAGGCTGAGGTAACGACTGGTTGTAGGTGTCCCTGATGAACAATGGAGGTGGATAAGGGGCCCCTCCTGAAACAAAGGAGGTGGTTTTGAGGTCCATGGGTTAGGTTGAGGGTTGGGACAGGGCTGGGGTGCTGCAGAAGTCTCAGCAGAGTCCTTCAGAGGGGCATCCACAGGGTCCTGAATTGGGGCATCACTAGTTCCTTGAGCAACACCCTTATCCGTCTCTGACTGGAATGCTTCCGATCTTCAGCTGCATAGATTCCGGCTTGTCCTTATACTCTCTCTTGGGGAACACAGTTATAGGAATCCCATAAGGTCCAAACCTGAAGTACAGAGGATGAGAAAAGACACTAAGATTAAACTGAACAGAACAGTGAGGTTGGGGTCTAATCTCGGTTTCCTCAAATCTAAAGACAAATATCAAGATACTAGAATACAACAAACAGATTATGGATACTAATATGCAACAACAAAATGTAGCAGAGTTGTTTGTTCAGTGATACAACTGAAGAGTTACTCTGAGGTCTGAAAGCATTACATTCATAGCCTAGTCTTTGTAATTTTGCAGTTTTAAATCATAATTTTGCAACAAAAAAAAGTTAAGCATCAGTAACACTATTGTTCTGGTTTCATTTAAATAGATCTTCACAAGACTTGGATTTAAAATCACTGATTTGATCAAAATGGATTTCAGTTTTGGTTACCTGGACTTTCAATAGAGGGACAGAAACCTCTTAGGTTTAAGCTATATATCATGTCTGTATTCCTGACTACAGATGGGAAGAATGATTAACTGTCAAAGCAGAAGTACAGCAACGGATAAAATCCAATGGGGGGCAAGAAGAACTTACTATACAATAACAATTAATAATTAATATTCTGCAGAGTAAAGTACTAGCCATACAGTTTATTTCAGAAGTTAATTGCCACCTGTCTATCTGTATCACTATATAAAAAAAGTACAATGAATCCAAGTGATTTTGATACGGTGATGTAGAATATGAGAGTGTAAAAAACTGTGACGACAAAGTACTCTCCCTAAAAAAAAAATGGGTTAAGTCTGTGATCTGTTGAATGTCAGAGGAATATACATTGTTCCTGACTTGCAGCTGATACTGGGAGTTGACATTGAACATTGAATGTCATTGAATGAACATTGAAAATGCGAATTAAGTAAGCCCTCAGAGCGCAAGCTAAAAATAAACTGGACAGTATGTCTGGTAAACCACTTCAACGCCATGACATCTGACAGCGTTTAAGTTCATATATACATACATACAAGTTCGTATAATACTCTACACATCAATGTCTTTCCTTTGTGCTTTGAACTTTTCAAAGATTTTATAAAAATACTGTGCAATCAGGATTTTTCTAGAGTAAATTTTACAGATGAATTATCCACTAATTATTTAGTTTATAATCGCATTTTTGTCATAGATTATGATCATACATTTTTTGATTTGTTGTTTTTCTTCATAATAAAGTTGTCTGTATTTAGTAGATTGTGTTTAACACACAAACAAGTAATTATCAGTTAAACACACAGAGTTATAGAAATTCTACTTCATTTAAAAAAAACTGCACTGGTATCAGATCTGTAGATACTCAGAATTTTTTATATCAGATCTGTTCTGAAAAAAATAGTATTGGTGCATGTGCATCCCTAGGAAAAGTGGGACCTTTAGAAGGAAATGATTCCACACCCAGGACATTAGTTGTTTCTAACCAATTATAGAATAAATAACCATCTATATCCATCTTGTCACCACTCTAAAAAATGAGTAAAAATGCAATTACATTGAAACCATTTAAGACAAAATGGAAATTGAAGAGAGGAAGTTTGAGTTTTCCCACACTCTCACAGATGGCCCAACTCACAGGAAGCATGGAATTAGCTGAGCTAGTGACACTTTCTCAATAAAAAACATATTTTTGCTGTTTATTTCTGTTTGAGATTCAGAGCTGTAACATATTTCATCATTAACATGTTAAATCACAAAACACCAATCCTGGTAAATAATAATTTGCATTCTTAAACGAATACAAAGACTTAAATTAAGTTAAGTTTCAATAGCAGCATCTGTGACATGCTGTGAAGTACAGAACATCATTTAATTTCATCCCACAATCTGTACAAATAAAAAAACAAGTATGTACAATGGAGGTCTTAAGCTTAACTTTTAAATCCAGAATATTCCTTTAAATAGTGGTCTGCCATGTCAGGGTTCCCCAAACACCATTTGGGAGTTCGTGAAGTAACTAAAAGGGGTTGTGTGATTTGGTGGAATGATAAAATCCAAGTAATTTTTTTTCAATTGCACCTTTCTAGAGCTGAAAGATTACTTCTAAAGAGTGATATAACAGATTTGCTAATGCTTATCAAATGCTAATGAATGAATTATATAGGGCCCTATAATTTCTGTGATCACAGAATAAAAAGCACACTCTTTTTACAGACTAAAATAACAGTAAAGGGTAAAAAAATTAAATTCCAAAAAATTAAAACGGAAAAAACAGAATTTGCAAAAATTAAAACGGAATTTGGGAAAAAATAAAATGGAATTTGGGAAAAAATAAAACTGATTTTATAGGGCCCTAATTATACAACTGCAAGTTTCAAAATGATCGACTTCGGTTTACAGCTAACTTGCATTAGAGTATGCAACATGCACTTGGTTTACTTCGTTCACATAATATCCAATATGTTTCAGGACAGATGTTTAAAGCATTTCACTAGTATTTCCACAAATACAAAAGCTTGATGGTTTTAACTTTTGAATATGAAGAATTTAGGACATGGCGCGGGCACCCAATCCTGGAGATCTACCTACCTGCAGAGTTCAGACCCAACCCTGATCCAACTCACCTTTCTGAAATGATCAAGTGCTCCTGAATTAGCTGCAAAAGTTGTGTTTGATCAGGGTTGGAGCTGAACTTTGCAGGAAGGTAGATCTCCAGGAACAGCAGATTGCACAGCCCTGATTTAAGACATAAAAATGATTAAAACTCTGGTGTAAAATGATTGTTCTAATTTAATATTTTTTAACAGTAGAACTGTAATTCACATAGAAATATTTTTTTCTGTCTTTTTTTAGTTGCAGTTAAAACGGTATTATTATTATTCAACTTGGGTTTCTAAAATACCAGTATGGATATATGGACCGAGACACTATCAACTTAGAGTCTTATGTCCACTTTAAAGTCCATCTACAAAGTCAAAATAAATCAAATAGTAAAAAAGATTTCAAAGTTTATCCATTTACTTGCAGTGTCATGTGAGCTACTAACCGACTTCAGAGAACTGTGAACATGCAAACGAGTCTTTCAATTATTGAAATATTAACTTGAATACTCAGGGGGTACTTCAAGTAAATATTTTGCGCCTAATGGGTTCAGCGGAGAAATCACTGGGGAATTCCTGGTCTATGTCAGTTGCGTTAGAATAAAGATGAAGGGCGGTCTAATCCTCACCTGTGTAATTAATTGGTTGACTTATATGGTCTATCAGCATACAGAAATCTTCCATAATTTCCAGCTGATGTAATAATCACTTCCTAACAATGTTGCTGGACAAGTTCTTCAAACAACCTCCCCTACACAGCAACATCACAAGAGTGTTTCATGTTGACGTATCTAAAGTGAGAACTGAACAGAGACTGGAGATCCCACTGCAGGCCAACATGGATGGCACTATAAATTGGCATCAGCTATGATTCATATCTGACACTGAGAGAAAATGTGTGAACAAGGGTGTTAGACAGACAAACTGTGGGAGCAATTTGTAGGGTGTTAATAACCAGCATAACACCATTTCCCCCTTTGGTTATTACGTTCTTGTGTCTAGGCTACATTCACACTGAGAGCCTTAGTGCTCAATTCCGATTTATTGCCCAGATACAATTTTTTTTTTTATGTGGCCAATATCAGCTCCTAGTTTGAACAGAACAGGTGCCGAACTAACCCAAAAGCGCAAAACGATAAAAAAGAATGACGCGTTGTCAAACAGAAGTAAACATGGAGAGCATTCAAGTAAGTGATTACGTGTTTGTTTACAGCGTGACCTGCCGTGAAAACCAGGCAATGTAAAAAACAAAGACGAGGATGACAAAAAAGAGAGTTTTAAACATGCACAATACGAGCCTTCATGTTTTGCTTGTATAGAGCCGTCACTGTAATACTTGCGAGTTCTGACACATCACTGTACTGTTGTTTACTGACTACCTTTCGCAACTGTCTTGATAACTTTGAGCGTTTATAAACGTTGAAGTGACTATGATGAGCGCAGAATTGTGATTTGAGACAAATGTTGATTAAAAATCGCATGAATTCCGATATGACTGGTCAGACCTGTCTCGGATGTAGGCCTAGTACCACATATGAAAGTGGCACAAAACAGAATTGAAAAGACCAGATTACATGTGGTTTGTGCAGCTTAGCCTGTCATGAGAAAAACTATGGAAGCTTGTTTCCGCCATAGAATGAAAAATATAAAAGGTAATTGCGACTTTTTATCTCACAATTCTGACTTTTTTTCTCGCAATTCTGACATTATTTCTCAGATTTGCGAGATGGAAAGTCAGAATTGCGTGATATAAAGTCAGAATTATGAGTTATAAAGTCAGAATTGCGTGATATAAAGTCAGAATTACGTGATATAGAGTCAGAATTGCGAGTTATAATGTCAGAATTGCGAGATATAAAGTCAGAATTGCTAGATATAAAGTCGCAATTGCGTGTTATAAAGTCAGAAATGCGAGATATAAAGTCAGAATTGTGAGATAAAGTCAGAATTGTGAGATTTAAATTATTCTGAGGGGAAAAAAGTTAGTCTTTTTTTTTCCCTTGGAATTGGCCTGATAAGTCGCAATTCTGACTTTATATCACACAATTCTGACTTTATATCACACAATTCTGACTTTATATCTCGCAATTCTGACTTTATATCACACAATTCTGACTTTACATCGCAATTCTGACTTTACATCACGCAATTCTGACTTTACATCACGCAATTCTGACTTTATATCTCGCAATTCTGACTTTAAAACTCGCAATTGCAACTTTTTATCACGCAATTCTGACTTTTTATCTCGCAATTCTGAGAAATAAAGTCAGAATTGCGAGACATAAACTCGCAATTGTGAGAAAAAGTCAGAATTGTGAGATAAAAAGTCACAATTATTTATTTTATTTTTTTATTCAGTGGCGGAAACAAGCTTCCATAAAAAACAGATCAGTCACATATGAGAAAAACATTTTTTATTTTATTTTGGGCCACATTTATACTTGGAATAATTAAAATGTATTTTACTATGGCATTTATACATAAAAAAGGTTGATTAAAATAGTATTTAAAAAATCACCAGTCACATCAGCGCCGCAATTAATAATTTCCCTTTTAGATATATGTACAATAGAGTCAGACCAGATACATCGACGGGATATAAAATTTGTGACTATCATGTCCAGTTTTGCTGCAGTTAAATAAGCCGAGAAGTGAAGCGGAATTAGCTAGTAATAGTTATGTTACGTTGTTACAGTGTAGTTGACTGACTGTCCTTTTAACTTTTGACAATGTGACTGAAGTATTTCTTTAATAGCGAGTGACAGTTATAGCAATGAGACTAATCATCTCTCTTTGGCCTGTTATATTCAAAAACGTATGTTTTACAATTTGCAGTATGACATTATCCATTGCTAAATTATGGCTCACCATAGACTAGCTAACCACAAAGCTACCTAACACAAAAACACAGTAATATTGTGAAATATTATGACAATTTAAAATCACTTTTTTATGTTAATATATATTAAAATGTAATTTATTCCTCTGAAAAAAAAAGTCTTCAGTGTCACATGATCCTTCACAAATCACTCTAATATGAATGATTTCATGCTCCAAAAACATGTATGATTATTATCCATGTGGAAAACAGTTTTTTACATTTTTATTTCAGGATTCTTTGATGAATAGAAAGTTTAAAAGAACAGCTTTTATTTAAATAGAATCTTTTCTAACATTATAAATGTCTTTACTGTAACTTTTGATCAATGTAACTCATCCTTGATGAATAGAAGAATTGATTTCTTATTTATTTCCCCCAAAATTAAAATACAAATTCTTACTGACCCCAAACTTTTTAAAGGGTAGTGTTTAATGTAACAAAAGCTTTCCATTTGAGATAAAAGCTGTTCTTTTGAACTTTCTATTCATCAAAGAATCCTGAAATAAAAATGTAAAAAACTGTTTTCAACATGGATAATAATCATACATGTTTTTGGAGCATAAAATCATCATATTAGAGGATTTGTGAAGGATCATGTGACACTGAAGACTGGAGTAATGATGCTGAAAGTTCAGCTTTTTTTCAGAGGAATAAATGACATTTTAATATACATTAACATAAAAAAGTCATTTTAAATTGTCATAATATTTCACAATATTACTGTGGTTTTTTTTTAATAAAAGAAATGCAGCCTTAGTGAGCAGAAGAGACTTCTTTTAAAAACATAAATCTTACCGACCTTAAACTTTTATATCAGCCGATATATCGGATTTTAAAACCAAAAAATATTTGTATAGGCCTTCCTTCAAAATCCTTTATTGGTCGGGCTCTAATGTACAATAGTAAACAATACAGTTTATTTATAAACAAATATTTTAGGAAAATAAAATGAGTAAAACGATTAAATTGGACAGATAAAAACAATAACTTACAAGCTTAACCTACACTCCAAACTATATAATTTATAACCTGAAATGTAATTATGACAGATACACAGGAAAGGCAACTTTGGGAAGTATGCTGAATGTAAAAGTGGACACTAAAATTAGTGTTTACCTTTTTGAAAGGTCCATGAGTACCCGGAGAAGATCTTCTCGCCTAAGCGAAACGACACCACGAGCGCATCGTCGATGATGTGATCCAGCGAGACTCGAACCTCGGACCCGAGCACCAGGCGCTCCGCAGTGTCGACCTCCGCAGCACACAGAACCGGGGCTTTCGTTTCCGACTCCGTCTCGGGTTCGCTGAGGTCCGTTTTGAAGCTCTGATGACGATGAGGAGGATGCGAGCGCACTTGATCTGACTCTACCGATGAGATGAGCGACTGATTCACTACTGATGGAGTTCCCAGTGAGTCCTTGCTGGAAACAGTAGAAAAGTCACTAATGTAGCTCTGACCCACCGATTCTCCAAGCGAGGTCTCCTCTGCATTGGACAGACAGTCCAGGTGATCTGAGGGGTGCGGGATGTCATGAAATGCATCCTCGTGAGATTTGAGTTCCGACCCGAGAGCATCGTATGCGGGTTCGGGCTCCGGGTCAGGTTGCGTGAAGCCTATGATTTCACACTCCAGGTCGGTGGGGTGGCTTGACACGGGATTGGAGTCGTATTCGACAGCCAGAGACAGTCCGGTTTCAGGCTCCGACGGAACCTGAGAGGGGGAAGGGAATGCAAGAAGACCACGGAGTGCTGGGAATCTGAGATGGAGCTGGGGAGCAAAAGGCAGGGGCTGGATTCGGGAGGACTGACCTCGTTTGCAGCCTCCACCTTCGGCGAGAACGAGCCCTCGTAATCAGAAACGCCTGCACACTTGTAGTCCATAAACACGGGCTGCTCAGTAGTGTCCAAGCGGCCCCAGGAACCCCTCGTTTCTGTGAGCTCACCGTCCGCATGGGCAGCGAGGGCTTTTCCCGCGGCTTGAAGGTCCGGCCTTCTGATTTCCAGTTGGACCTGGCTGCATTCCTGAACTGCATCCACATCCTCGGGTGGGTGACAAAGCTCCATTTTCGGGACGGGGTGTGCCTCTAGGTCGACCACATGCTCTCCTGGCTCGGGTTCGTATTCCACCCCGTCCCCCGCTGTTGTTGATGCCGCAGCAGCTCCTGGCTCCGCAGCCACGGCCGCCATTTTCTTTCCGCTTTGCAACTACTACTTGGCCCTCTCCTCCTGATAATATTAGAGCCCGCCCACTTACAACTACTGACACTTTCCATTAGCTGCTTCAACGTGCGGTTGTTACTGATTGGCTCACGGACTTGTCGTTCAAAGGAAATCTCTGGAAACACTAATGTGATTGGCTAATATTATGTCAATAGACTTTAAAAAGATACAACTTTGGTACCACCAGGGGCGATGTCGAGTTGTATGTACGTCATGGTTTGGTGTGGTCCATCTGCCCTATTCTAAAAACAGTGCTGTTTGATTTTGGTAACGTTTTAATTTACGAGCAATTTCTGAATATCTTTATCTTTCCAGTTCCATCAGGAAATCAGATTTTGAATATTTATATCTTTTCAGTTCCATCAAACACATTTTTTGTTGTTATTGTTTATTGAAAGTGAAACGCTTCATTTTCCTGATCATGCAAATGTATTCATAAGTTCTGCAATAGAAAATAAAAAATAACAGTGCTGTTAGCCAGTGTTGTTGTCGTTACCTAAAACTAAAACTACTAACAATCGTTTTTGGTATTTAAATACATTCAAAATTAAATATAATATAGACTTAATTTTAGACGAAAAACTAGAAAATTAGAAATTTACCTGAATTTTTGAAGTTGAAGGACTAAAAAGAATTACTATCAAAATAAAATAATAATATTTTATTTTTATATAATAATAAAATATTAATATATAAAAATAAAATAGCACTGTTGACAAAATGCTGAACAAATCAATGTCATCTGAGAGAAACACCCTCAAAAATCAGTTTATTCACATTTTTATCATTTTATTTTTAAATCAAAATAGTTCATGGAATTCATATCATTTCACTTGTAAAATGTATTTGGTGAGCTAATAAAGGGTGGTTCTGTTTCACAATAAAGTAAATCAAAAGCATTTATTGTCAACCCTATAGGGAGATGTTTCTACAAGAAAGGCTTGACATTAACTTCACTGTGACAGGTGGTTTCCAAAAGTTAGTTACTAGCATTTTCACCGGCCACAATTTTGACATCAATACCATGGGGTAAAACTGCCAATATTTTTAAAACTATCTCATAATTTGGCAGCAGGTATAAGCTGACACACAGACCTATTATACTGTTACACATGCATTTTCTTTTTCAACTGTTAACGTTCACTTAAAACATAACTAACTTCACTTTATGTGAATACTTGCCAAGACAGCATTTTGTGTGTATTTTACTGTTTAAGTGCAATGAATAAGTAGTAACGAAATGTAGTTCGGAGAGGTGGATATATGTGCATGCACTTTGGGGGCGAGGACAAAATCTGCGGGAAAGAGTAAAATTATTCACAATACTAGCAATAGAGGGTTTGTGCATCAACTCATAAGAAACGTTTGGTTAATCTATTCTGCAGAAAAATAGTATTGAAAGCATTTCAGATATTTCAGTATCAATATGTATTGAAAAATCCATATTTTTCATAACTGTACATTGCAAAAACAATTTTCAATTAAAAAAATATATTATATTATATAAAAAATTTAAAAATCTGCATTGTAAGTATTTGACAGGTTGGCGGGTGTTAATGGCAAGTCCTGAATGAGGTATTATAAAAGTTTATGTTTCACTATGTTTTTTATTTGTTAAACCGTTCTCTTGGTGAATATGTTGCCAAAGGCAAAGTTTAACGAGTGTTTGCAATTAAACCATATAATGCAAGTGAAATGTTCTTTATGACAACACAATCCAAGTAGCCCTGCTTTTGTCATTTAACCAGTCTAGTTTGCTATTGTAACAGCTTTCCTAATCTATTCAGTCTACTTTAATGCTACATTTTTAAATAATTATATATATATATATATATATATATATATATATATATATATATATATATATATATATATATTACGGTCATATATACCGGTCAAAAGTTTTAGATCAGTAAGATTTTTTATGGTTTTAAATGAAGTCTACTCACCAAGGCTGCTTTATTTGATGAAAAAAAAGAAAAACATTGTGAAATATTGTGAAATATTATGGCAATTTAAAATGACTGTTTTCTATTTTAAAATATTTTAGAATGTAATCTGAAAGCTGAATTTTCAACATCATTACTGTTGCTGATTACACATCAGTTTTCAGTGTCACATGATCCTTCAGAAATCATTCTAATATGCTGATTTTATGCTCAAAAAACATAAATTATTATTTTCAATGTTGAAAACAGTCGTGTACCATTTTTCCCCAAAAAATCTATGATGAATAGAAAGTTCAAAAGAACAGCATTTATTTAAAATATAATCTTTTCTAACATTATAAATGTGTTTACAGTAACTTTTGATCAATTTAACTCATCCTTGATGAATAAAAGTATTTTCTAATTTCTTTCCCCCAAAAATAACAAATACATTCTTACTGACCCCAAACTTTTGAATACTGATCAATGTTACAAAATCTTTCCATTTCAGATCAATTCTGTTCTTTTGAACTTTCTATTCATCAAAGAATCCTGAAATAAAAATGTAAAAAACTGTCTTCAACATGGATAATAATCCTGAATGTTTCTTGAGCATCATATTATAATAATTTCTGTAGGATCATGTGACACTGAAGACTGGAGTAATGATACTGTAAATTCAGCTTTGATCACAGGAATAAATTACACTTCACTATATATTCACATAAACCCGCTGTTTTAAATTGTAATAATATTTCACAATATTACTTTTTTATCAAATAATTGCAGCCTTGGTGAGCAGAAGAGACTTCTTTTGAAAACTAAAAACTAAAAAATCTTATCAATCTAAAACTTTTGACTGGTAGTATATATAGGCCTAAAAATATATTTAAAAGAAAAAAAATCTTCCTTGCAGAACTATGATAGTTATCAACTTCACTGATAATATCTCATCCTCAAATGACCTTAGATGCTTCAAAGAAATCTCTAAATCCAAGACAAATGTCACACCATTCCCTGTTCCCAAAAAATCAATGTGTGCTTTCAGAGGTGAGAGCCTGGAAGTGAAAAGAAAGCTCATCCTGTTCTGATCCTGCTTTTTCTCTCTTCAGCTCATCTTTCTGCTAGATTTGTGAGTGGTGGAGATCTTTGAAGCTGAAATTTATCTGTAAATCTCAACAAAAGGCTTGGGGAAAAAATGAAAGTTGAAGGCCAACGGAGATGATGCAATGAAAGCTGTATTCTATGAGAAACTAGCAGAGGTTTATGTGCTGAAGGGCATTGACCTTTCCCTCCTTTAAAACTTCCAGATAGTCCATTTTTAAACCGTTTTTCTGATATACCAGCATTTTGATTGATGAATTTCAGGACAGGCCACCTAAAAATAAAATTCTGTCAAAAACCTATGACTCTCTGTCTTCTATGGAAACACAAAATAACATATTTTGAAGAACATTGGAAACCAAATGACACTGAAGCCCATTAACCTCCATTCCAAATATCTTCTTTGATGTTCCACAGAAAAAACAAAGTCAATTTTCATATTTGTGTGGAGTATCCCATGGAAAAGTGGAAAAGAGGATTGGATAGTCACAGTGAACAGTGTACCTTGATGTTTTTCTCAGTTTTCTAGACAAGGTTTGCGATGTCTATGCATCACTATCTACTGGAACATATAGTTCAGTCCGACATAAAGAGCTTTCTGGACTTTCAAAAGCAAGGTCAAGTACTTCCGTATACTAGCAGAACTCGACAGCTGCAAACTAAAACCTATTTTGTAGCTGGTTGATGTATGAGAGATATTTCCATCATTAATCATCTATTTTGACAATATAGAAGAGAAATGATAGTTCCATTAGAAAAAAAAATGTTCAATTGGGTTCTATAAGGCATAGAGTTTTTTACTCAACCCCAAAGAACCTTTTATGCTAAAAAAGATTCTATAATGACAAGAAAGGATCCTTTTGGCACAAATGTTCTTTATAGGCTATGATTCATTCATATATTACATTATTCTGCAACATTTAGTAGTTGTAATTAAATTATTGTTTATTAACTGTTGTAGCAATTTAATATCACATTTTAATCATGCAGATTTTTGGAGGAGAAAAACTGAAATGGCACTCTTCGTGTGAATATTGAACTACATAAAAGGATCGAAATATATACTTTTTCTAACCCCCATCTTGATTTTTTTAATCATTCACATGCATTCTTAAATATGTTTTAGAGTCTTGATGTTTGGCGATATATTAAATATTTCATCCGGAAAGGACAAATCAAATGATAATGAATGAACCCAAAAGGTTCCATATAGAACCTTTTTCCTGGTTACAAAGAACCCTAAAGGGTTCTCATTATTGAACCATTAAAAAGGGTTCTGTATAGAACCTTTTAGGGGTTTCAAATATGTAGTGCTGATAGAACCCTTTAAGGTTCTATATGAAGAGTTCAGATGCAAAAGCCTCTAAGTGCCATTTGAAATTTACTTCTAAAATGATCATTTTTATCAAGCTTGTATATTTAAGTTCAGTAATTTCACTTAAATGGCAATGAAGATTACCTATTAATTGTCATTTAAGTGAAATTACTGAACTTAAATATACAAGCTTGATAAAAATGGTCATTTTAGAAGAAAATTTCAAATGGCATTTAGAGGCTTTTGCATCTGAACTCTTCATATGTTCTAAGAGTGCAATGTTATCTCACACTGTACGGAATAAGCTGAAATGGAAAATATTTGAAGTCACTGATTTTTTTCTTCATTGCCCATGTATGGTACATCATTGCTACCCAGGTAACCATCCTTGCGGTCATGCACTTGATGACTTGTTCTTTTGTGAGTCCATTATAAAAGTTTATGGCTTGGTTATGATGATGGTGTGCCCATAATTTTATGAAAAAGAGGCAGAGTTGAAGAGCGGTAGGGTATATAAGTGTAGGAAACTCGACCCATCAGTACCTCAAGCTCTCAGCTCGCTCTTCATCTCCACTCAACAATCAACTCCCCAAACCATGGCTTTCAACGGAAAGTGGGAAACCGAATCTCAGGACGGATATGACGTGTTCTGCAAACTGATTGGTAAGCCGTTTCTTTTCAAACAACTCATTTTTGTTTTGTTGCTGGTGGTAGCATCAGCAGAACTGGAAGAGTTACTACTTGAAAAATTCACAAAGTGCTTTAATTTCGGGCCTTGGGTTGTTTCTACCCAAATTTGAGTCAAATATGGATAAACCCAAATGTTGGGTTAAAAATGGAATTAATAATGTTATCCCAACTTCAACTTTCACTGTACATTTTTTAATTACATTTTTAACCCAGCATTTGGGTTTGTCCATATTTGACCCAAAGTTGAGTTAAAACAACCCAGCATTTTTCAGAGTGTTGAGACTGTCCTTACCATGAATTGCTTTGGACAAGAAAATGTTGTCCTGCAAATTATTTGCAAGCACATCTTAAGGTTCTCATCACCCAAATAATAAATATTCTTTGGCATCTATGGTTTAAAATCCATTGAAATTTTCCATTTTACAAAAGTCTTCTAGGTTATAAAATGTTCTTCACACTAAGAAAAAATGGTTCATTTACAAACTGTTCAATGAAAGGTTCATTTTAAGAGATTTAAATCTGAATATGTGTGTGCATATTGTATTTTTGAATTGTAGCCCTCAATCGGGTCATGGGGTCTATCATTTTTACACAGAAATGAAGGCCTAGTGAGATGCAATGCATCATAAAAAATAATATTTCATATGCAAGCTATTGGTGTAGTTAAGGAATTGTGTGGTATATGGATACAAAATAACTTTATATCTCCAAAAACACGGGATTAATTAATAGATGAGAAGTAAACAAAAAAAATGATATATTATTTGTATGATTAAAAATGTGTATTTTTTGTACAATTACTCAATGAATTGTTGGGGTCGTAGACCGCGAAGCGAAAAAGAAAAAGAAAAAAAAAGGCCGCGAAGCGTAAAACAGGTAACGAAGGCCACTTGAAGGTTAAGAAATCAAGCTCCTCTCTTTTCTTTATTATTTTAATTATTTATTTTAGTATTTAATTTAATTTTAGTATAACTCTGTCAGCTGATACGGGTGGATTTCTTAAGTGTTTATTGTTACAAATTTGTAAAATCGCCACAAAAGCCAGATAGTCCAAACTGAGCTACTCTAAATTACTGATCGCTTGTACACACCTCAGGTATCCCCGATGATGTCATCTCCAAGGGCCGTGACTTCAAGCTTGTGACAGAGGTCATCCAGAACGGAGATGAATACACATGGATCCAGTACTACCCAAAAAACCACGTTGTGACCAACAAATTCATCGTTGGCAAAGAGAGTGAGATGGAGACTGTTGGAGGGAAGAAATTTAAGGTATGGCATAGAAAGTCATTGCATGCACATAAAAGAGATCGGACTGAAACGTCTGAAAATGGCCGTATCTCCAATTTAAGAGAGATACTTAAATGTTAGTATGTTCATCTGTCCTCACCAGGGCATAGTCTCCATGGAAGGGACCAAGCTGGCCATTAGTTTCCCCAAGTACCACCATACATCTGAGATCAGCGGTGGAAAGCTGGTGGAGGTGAGATCATTTTTGACATTATGTAATTATATTGGCCTAATTCTTGTAAAGTAGCTAAAGTCCCCTTGCTTTGCTTTACAGACCTCCACAGCAACCAGTGACACTGGTCCGGTTGTTTTTGTACGTACCAGCAAGAAGATCTAACTCTATTATTGAGATAAATTGCCCTGTTCTGCTCTTTACTTCAATAAAGTGTACGAGCTAAACTAACAACTGTCTCCTGATCTTTGCTCTACATCTGTCTATTAAATTATGAACTGAGCATATAATGTCTCATTTTAAAGAGGTGAAATGTCTGATCAAATTAGAGTGATTGCTGGCAGCATGACCACCACTGGAGGGCAGTCCACACTTAAATCCTGCATGAACCCCACATGCTCTAACCATAGACTGTAAAAAAATGGGCTTTAACAAACACATAAGCATTCAGTTAAATGCATCCCTATGGAAATATTAAAGATAACAAAGCAAGCAGGTGGGGCTTGGTTTGGCTTGGTTTTTTAAGGTTACTCTCTTCTAGACATTCTTAAACAAATACACACACAGTCAAAGCCAAAAATTTTCCAGACACCAGATATCATTTTTGGTATCGTTTTAATAGGGGATGCAGGACACTATAGTTAATTTATGTAAGTGAGGATAGCAAAATAAAGTAAACTGACATTAAACCCAGAAATTCTTTATACAGTGGACTACCAGTAAAATTTATAAATATTCGGGACCAAAAAATGATTCTGACTTTTTGACCTGACAAAGTGTTTTTTCTTTAATTTCTAATGTGACCTTTTTACACCAAAGATAAAAAAAAAATTAGCATTGCTTGGTAATTGGTTGACTTAAATTGGTAAATTTAACAGCTGACAGCTATTCAACCCAATTCATTTTTGAGAAAGCCTAACAGAAGAATGGCCGAAACCAGTGAAATATTAACTTATAAGCATCGAATTTAATAACTCTGTAGTTCTTGTCATATTTTAGTACCATTTTCTAAGCTATAGCGAATAAACTGTAATAATGTGAGATATGTTGAAAGAATCTGAATACATTTGAGCTTGATGCATATATATATATATATATATATATATATATATATAAATATAAAATATACATATACACACACACACACACTGTATAAATATATTGCATATATCTTAATTTATTCTATTGCTTAATATCTTAAATGCCTTAAATATCACACACACACATATACATACATACATATATACATATATATATATATATATATATATATACACACACACACACATACATATACAGTATATATACACTCACCGGCCACTCTACTAGGTACACCTGTCCAACTGCTCGTTAACACTTAATTTCTCAAGCAGCCAATCACATGGCGGCAACTCAGTGCATTTAGGCATGTAGACATGGTCAAGACAATCTCCTGCAGTTCAAACCGAGCATCAGTATGGGAAGAAAGGTGATTTGCAGTGACTTTGAACGTGGCATGATTGTTGGTGCCAGAAGGGCTGGTGCTCGAGTATTTCAGAAACTGCTAATTGACTGGGATTTTGACGCAAAACCATCTCGAGGGTTTAAGAGAATGGTTCCGAAAAAGAAAAAAACATCCAGTGAGCGGCAGTTCTGTGGGCGGAAATGCCTTGTTGATGCCAGAAGGTCAGAGGAGAATGGCTCAGACTGGTTCGAGCTGATAGAAGGGCAACAGTGACTCAAAATAACCACCCGTTACAACAAGGTGGGCAGAAGAGCATCTCTGAACGCACAGTGACGTCGAACTTTGAGGCAGATGGGCTACAGCAGCAGAAGACCACACCGGGTGCCACTCCTTTCAGCTAAGAACAGGAAACTGAGGCTACAATTTGCACAAGCTCATCGAAATTGGACAATAGAAGATTGGAAAAACGTTGCCTGGTCTGATGAGTCTCGATTTCTGCTGCGACATTCGGATGTTAGGGTCAGAATTTGGCGTCTACAACATGAAAGCATGGATCCATCCTGCCTTGTATCAACGGTTGGTGTCATGTGGTGTCACAGTGTTGGTGTCATGGTGTGGGGAATATTTTCTTGGCACTCTTTGGGCCCCTTGGTACCGATTGAGACATCGTTGAAACGCCACAGCCTACCTGAGTATTGTTGCTGACCATGTCCATCCCTTTATGACCAAAATGTACCCAACTTCTGATGGCTACTTTCAGCAGGATAATGCGCCATGTCATAAAGCTGGAATCATCTCAGACTGGTTTCTTGAACATGACAATGAGTTCGCTGTACTCAAATGGCCTCCACAGTCACCAGATCTCAATCCAATAGAGCATCTTTGGGATGTGGTGGAACGGGAGATCGCATCATGGAGTGTGCAGCCGACAAATCTGCGGCAACTGTGTGATGCCATCATGTCAATATGGACCAAACTCCCTGAGGAATGCTTCCAGCACCTTGTTGAATCTATGCCACGAAGAATTGAGGCAGTTCTGAAGGCAAAAGGGGGTCCAACCCGTTACTAGCATGGGGTACCTAATAGAGTGGCCGGTGAGTGTATATATATATATATATATACACACACACACACACATACATACATACATACATATAAATATATGCATATAAAAATACTGAGGACAATAAATGTTGTAAAGTAGGTCGGGCTTGAATTTAAGGCATTTTAAGAAATTTAAAGGCCTTTAATAAAATAAAGTAAAATAAAATGATTCTGAGGGCAACACTAATCAGTAAGGACATGTGAATTGATTTTTCAATGCGATCATTTTTTAAATTAAGACGAGCAATTAAAAAATGTTTTTAAAATGTGTAGCATGATTAATCTTTAACTCAACAGTTCATTGTAATTTGACCACGAATGCATAAAGAAATAAAACAAAAGCAGTCGAGGGAGCGCTTGTTTAGAGGTACCCCCTCCTGATAATTAAGAAAAAGTTGCCAGCCCCTCCCTCCCTTCCCTGCTTTGCAAACAAAGGTTGTGAAAATGATCCATTACCCAACTGCCCCTTTACCAGCCCTCAACCCCCCTCATCTGATTTCACATCTCTTCATCATCACACCAACTCAGACATGTGTCCCACCTCCCAGGGTCTGCCCATGTACCCCCCACCAGACTCCAGCACAAAGGGAAGACCCCTCTCTCTCAGTCTGCTATCCACCCAATCTCTTTAATTAAACAGATAAGAGGCCAATCCCTGCAAAACCCTTAATCCGCAAGCTCCACCCTATCAGGAATTGTTCACATTTTAAAGGGAGGCTCCTTTAATATGTTACAAATTTAAATTCTCTCAACATTTACTCACCCTCAGATGAAGCAAAACAATAGGTGTGTGAGAAAATACTAATATTTTAAATGTTATAATTATAAACCATTACTTTAAGCCAACTGTCAGACTCTATAGGCTATAGGCAGTTTTATAGCCTATAAAGTGATATGGCCTCTTAAAAGAATAAAATTATATAGGGTTGTATAATAAGTCTCAAGTCAGGAACAAGGTTTTATAAGGCCATTAAAGGGATAGTTCATTAAAAAATGAAAATTCTGCCATAATTTACTCACCATACATGACCTACTTTCTTCAGTGGAACACAAAAGAAGATATTTTGAAGAATGTTGATGACCAAATCGTTTGGGTTCACATTGACTTCGAAACGGGTCTTTAAATTATCTTCTTTTGTGTTTCACAGAAGTCAAACAGGTCTAGAATGTTTTATCCCTTTAAGGTCTAACATGTCAACCAAGCAACATTATGACCACCTCTGTTATTTTAACTCTTTGTGCAACTAAAAAAAAAAACAATTTTTACTTTTAGTAATTTTTAAGAAAAATGACTTTTTAGCCATTACTCCAACTTCACTGTAGCTATTGTTGCTGTTTAAGCCCGAGAGCTTTTATCTCCTGAAACGATCAGTGGTGCTCAGTTGGATGCGCTTTATTTGTTTAGTGGTGTTTAGTGACAGGAAGAACCACCATGTGGGGCAGGAATCTCCCCCATTGTCTCCAGTCCAGCGCGTTACATGCCGGGAGGAAGGGGGAGGGCAGTGGTATTTGGGGTGGAGCCAAATGAACCCACCCCCACCCCCACCAAAGACCTTTTCATGTGCAATGAGTCCAGACATTCACATGAAACAACTCGCCTTGAGCCATGCAAATCCAGCGTCTATTCAAAATGCATGATTCACACATGAACGCAACATTTACCATTTACTTTTTTATTTCTGGGGTTTTTATCCAATTTACACCCGTTATCCCCTCCCCAAATACAGGCTTTTAAATAAACCCATTAGATCACTGAATGAGCAGAATCGACTCTCTAGTCTACTACAGGACTAGAGATTCAGGAGACATTGGTTGCAATGTGCAACATTTTCTTGGTGGAAAAATAAATCACTGCCTGGAAGCAGTAATCACGTGTAACAAACCAAACCAACAAAAAAAGCTAATTCTACATAGTAAAAAAAGTAGTGGTACAAAATGAAAAAAATATATACAGTCTAAAAAAAGTAACAAACTAATGATTACATATTGCACACACAGAGGCTTCAACAAGAGAATGACTTGAAATGTCAAACAGTGCGTGTCTGTTACAGTGAACACCGTTCTCTACCTATACAAAAAAAGTTCTGGATAAAAAAAAAAAAGCAATTATCTGACCGATTAAGAAAAAACATAAAACGAAAAGACAAGCCCTGCAGAATCAGCAAGTAAATGGCAATATATTGAGGTAGTTCAAAGTTCAAAGTAAGGACTTCAGGAGAAAGGTTTTGATCCAGTCCAGTAAAGTGGTTGAAAAAGCTTCTCATTCAGCAGGACGTAAAGCAGACACTTTGGTCTTAAGGCCAGTCAACATTAAGGAATTCATTGTGTAGTCTAAGAACCAAAAAAAAAAGAAAAGAAAAATGTTTGGTTAATTTTATCTTTAGTTTACAACAATAATAATAAAATATTTTTGGACCAAATATTACAGTCTGCTTTAAAATATCCCATCTAAAAAGTTGATCTATGACCCACGCACACTGTAACAGCAGAGCCATCTTTTCTAACCCGAGCGGTGAGGATAAACTAGTTCTTAGGGAGGTAAATGTGAACGACAGTGTAACAGTGAGGTAATCTTTACGAGCCACAGTGTCCGATAGGAACAATGAAGTCGTCTTCATAGCGCACGGCCGAACTGCAGGGCGATCATGGCTATTTTTCTCCGTGGGGAGGAGGAACTAGTAAAGCATGGTTTCCTCCAGCACAGATGCCTCCGTCCCTCGGGGCGTCTCCTTCCATCTGCCTGAGGGAACCGGAGCCTCAGAGTAACGCCAACCGCGTCGGCCAGAAACAAAAGGAGCTACTTCATACAAACATCAGCTGGTTCAATGGTATCTTGTGTGTAAGTGTTAAAGATTACTGTACATCCCTGATTTGTGCCATGTCACTGTAAACAAGACCAGAAGGGAGACAGGTCGTAAAGCCATCGGTTCATATAAAAAGGCAGCAGCATCAAAAGACCATACAGCAAAATCCAGTGTGAAAGGTCAAGGACTCGTTTTGAAAATGCTGGTGGGATGGAATGCGATTTCTCTTCTTAAAGGGATAGTTCACTTTGAAATGAATTTTTGATATGTTTTAGCTTACCTCAAGGGCATCCAAGATGTAGGTGTCTTTGTTTCCACAGTACCTTCAATTTTGATAATTTTAGGTAAAACCGTAGAACCGTGAAAACATGATTTAATGACTCATAAATGTAAGTACACATTGATGCCCTAAGACACGAAACGAGCGGTTTGTGTGAGAAAACGAACAGTATTTATATCATTTTTACCTCTTGTAATCACAAGAGTGATCTGAATCAGTTGTGCAGTGTCCAACTGAACCGAACTGAATCAGTTCATTGTTACCCCGGAAGTGATCGCTTGCATGTGACGTCACTCAATATTTACACAGATTTCGGAAGTTTTACCTTACTAAACATACTTAGATATACCGAAATCGTCTTCCATTGCGGTTTCCCGTATATCTAAATATGTTTAGTGAAAGGTAAAACTCCCGAAATCTCTGTATAAACAAAGAGTGACGTCGACGTGCATGCCCCGTATGCGCTGACCGAAGCGCCCTGATCTCAGATCAGCTGGAAGTGGATACGGTTACACGAGGTAAAAAAGATATAAATACTATTCGTTTTCTCACAAAAACCGCTCGTTTCGTGTCTCAGGGCATCAATGTGTACTTACATTTACGAGTCATTAAATAATGTTTAGTTTTGACTGCTCTATAAGCTGGACCCCCTGCAACTCAAGTGTATGACTGACAGACAACAACGGTTTTACCTAAAATTATCAAAATTGAAGATGCTGTGGAAACAAAGACACCTACATCTTGGATGCCCTGGAGGTAAGCTAAAACATATCTTAAAAATTAATTTCAAAGTGAACTATCACTTTAAGGCTGTATGCTTAAAACTAAAAAGGACATTAGTCAAAAGAGCACCTTTCCTCTTTTTTGAGGTCGACAGTTTGTGGCACGGCACTGGAAGAAGGTCCTCGCTTGGCTACATAATCTTAACAAAATAGACATCCTCAGTTCATAAAACTCCCAAAAGGAAGCAGCCAAAGCTAAAAAAGGCCGTTTTTAAGTTAATACTATAACCTCCGAGGGATCTGCTCGAGTCTTGGCCTTCTGTTTGGAAAGTCTCCGTCGGCGTCCGAGACGGAAGCCCCTCGGGGCGGAGAGGGCGGAGGACGGTGGCAGCCCGAGGTTGAGTTTGTCCTCCCTCTCCTGGCGTCACCTGTCAAAGCAGCCGGCTGTGAAGGTGTGGTGGGAGCTCGAGTAACCGCTCCCGTAAGTCAGACCGAGGCAGTGGCGCTCCGGTCCCATGCTCACCTGCATGGAGATGGGACCCGGGAGGGGCAAGCCTCGCAGCCCGGACGCCAAGCTGGGGAAGAAGCGAAGGAGCTGGCCGGCATGGAGGCCGAAAGCAGGCTGGCCTGGTGGGGCTGCAGATAATCCCGAGAGCCCACCGGTCCCAGGGCCTGGCAGTCGGCCAGCATGTGCAGCTGGGACAGGGCCGGCGAGTGTTGGGAGAGCTGTGGGTAGTTGCTGGCCTGCAGGAGCAGCTGCTGGGCGCTGGAGGTGGGCTGCCTCTGCAGAGACGGGGTGGCCGGGCTGGGGGGGATGAGAGCTTGTGGCTGGAGACTCTGACCGGCGGAAGGGGAGGATTTGGATTTGTTGGCCTCTTTAACGTCATTGTCATGAGCGCTGAAAAATTCGAAGAAAGGCAAAGGTGAAGTGACATTATACTGCGTGAACGAGGGTACACTATTTTAGAAGAGGTTCTATATAGAACCTTAACCCTTTACCCGTCACCCCCCTTTTTGATAATCGAGAATTAAAAGGCACTATACAAACTTAAATGGTTGTAATTCAAGAATGCTTCGGAATATATGAAGAGTTCAGATGCAAAAGCCTCTAAGTGCCATTTGAAATTTTCTTCTAAAATGACCATTTTTATCAAGCTTGTATATTTAAGTTCAGTAATTTCACTTAAATGGCAATGAAGATTACCTATTAATTGTCATTTAAGTGAAATTACTGAACTTAAATATACAAGCTTGATAAAAATGGTCATTTTAGAAGAAAATGTCAAATGGCATTTAGAGGCTTTTGCATCTGAACTCTTTCATATACACAAGTTTGGTCTTGTTTTAAAGAAAACAATCAGCAGATTATTCTGAAGTGAAAGCACTTCAAAAAATTTAAGTATGATTTTTTAATATAAAATAAATATTTTACAAAATATGTTTTACTATAAAATAACTATAAAGTGAAAGCTATATATCTAACCAAGTTGTGTTCCAAATTTAAAGTTGATATCACAAAAATTGAAGTTCCCATGAGATTTTGTTTAGGCGTTATACCAAAAATAGCCACCGAGTGCCATTGAACTCCATTGAATTTAATTGTATGCATTCTGCCATAACAAATTAATACATTTCTGTCCAAATATCACTTCTGTCACTAAATATGGAACCTTGAGACTCAGACCTTTCTGACAATATGTGTTTTGTCAAGATTAGAAAAGGTTTTGATAATAAATTATGAAAGATGATGCCCAAAAGGGGAGGGGCCTAATAAAAAAAATGTTTCTATGGTAACACAACGTCCAATTTTAAAACGGTTATCACAGGATGAATTCTGAGTTTGTAAGCTTTCAAATGATACCTAATTTATAACTACTAAATTATGTGATATAATAATAATAAAAAAATGATATGAATATAGAGGACTTACTTTTAAAAATATAATTTGATCTTTTTTTATTGACAAATACTAGATTGTTTTATTATGAACTTTTAGCACTAAAAACCAAAGTTTCAATTATTAAAAGTGTGCAGCAACTTTTTGTGACAAAGGTCAGAAACTCCTGTAATGACGTTTATTTTTTGAGGCGCGCTCTTGTCATAAATTCATATATTATTGTTCATTCCTTATTTGTAAGAAAAAAAACTATTTAGAAGTCTTAGAACTTTCCAACGATATATAGTTTGTCATGACTAGATTAGGATTTAATAGTAATATAGTGAAGTAAATTTAGGTTGCCCGTATACGGGCAAGTGACAGTCAAGGGGTTAATAAACAATAATTTAATTACAACTGCAAAATGTTGCAGAATAATGTAATATATGAATGAATAATAGCCTATAAAGAACCTTTGTGCCAAAAGGGTTCTTTCTTGTCATTATCATATTTTTTTTGCATCAAAGGTCCTTTGCAGTTGAGTAAAGAACCCTATGCTACATATATAGAACCCTTTTTCTAAGAGTGTATAAATTGCGGTTTGCTCTTACAGTAACATGAGCTGGATGCACTGCGTCAGATGATCCCAGGAGTAGCCCGTGAGCAGGTGGAGGACAGTGGTCCAGCTGGAGGAGATCTGCAGGCAGATTCTGGACGCAGCTATGCATGCAGCTGCCACCTGAGAGGGCCTGAAGCTCAGGAAGGCGTGATCTACAACAAAGACGCACACAAAACACGCTATAATATATCCTCAGTGATTATATATCATGGTTAGGGGATTGTTAGGCACGGAGCTTGCATGCAAAACCACTTTAAAAATAAGCAATAAATGACATCAATTGATAATTATTTATTAAGCACATAAAAAATAAAACATGCATTTAATTTTGATTTGATTGAAAATATATATAAACAATCTAATTACATTATTGCAAATGTTACTGTGCATTATTTTTGTTCTTCCACCAAGTAATTATGCAGTTCATTAGTCAGTAGGCCATTTACAGTTGCCAAGCAAAAAAAAATCATTAAAAAAATAAAATACCGTAAGGTTCGGTCATATATTAACTATTGTACATTATTGTACAGTGTATTGTATTCTACATTAATATAATAAATGAAACACACTACTGTGCAAAAGTTTGTGGTCAGGAGGATTTAGTTTGCTAGAATACTTCTATTAAATTGATCAAGTGACAGTAATTTTACAAAAATATATACATTTTAAAGGGATAGTTCACTTTAAAATTAATTTTAGGAATGTTTTAGCTTACCTCAAGGGCATCCAAGATGTAGGTGTCTTTGTTTCCACAGTAGTTTCAATTTTGATATTTTTCGGTCAAACCGTTCTTGTCTGTCAGTCATATAATGGAGGTCTATGGTCACCACCTCAAAGAGCATGCACAGAGATGTCCAAATTAAACATGATTTAATGACAAATGTAAGTAGCCTACACATTGATGGCCTAAGACATGAAACAAGCGGCTTGTGTAAGAAAACAAACAGTATTTATATAATTATATAATTTATTTACCTTGTTACCACAGCCACAAAGGGTGGTTACAAGAGGTAAAAACGATATAAATACTGTTCGTTTTCTCACACAAACCGCTCGTTTTAATATCTTAGGCCATTAATGTATACCTACATTTACGAGTCATTTAATCACGGTTAATTTGGACATATCTGTGCATGCTCTTTGAGGTGGTGACCATAGACCTCCATTATATGACTGACAGACAAGAACGGTTTGACCTAAAAATGTAAAAATTGAAACTACTGTGGAAACAAAGACACCAACATCTTGGATGCCCTTGAGGTAAGCAAAAACATACCAAAAATAAATTTCAAAGTGAACTATCCCTTTAAGAAAATGCTGTTCTTTTGAACTATCCATTCATCAAATAATCCTGAAACAGATGCATCACTGTCTCCACAAAAATATTAAGCACAACTGTTTTCATCATTGATAATAATCATAAATGTTTTTTAAGCAGCAAATCATATTAGAGTGATTTCTGAAGGATCATGTGACACTGAAGACTGGAGTAATGATGCTGACAATTCAGCTTTGCATCTGAATTTAATATTTCAGATTTTTGATTCGAATAAATTCAGCCTTGTTGAACATAAGAGACTTCCTTTAAAAACATGAAAATAGTAGGGACTCCAAGCTTTTCAACGCTAATGTATATTAGAGGTTTGAAACAATGACGATATAAAAATTTCTCCTCAAGCTACACTTAATTTCATTTGAAATAAAAATTCAAATAAAAAAAGACTATTTTCCTTACCTTGCAAAGAGACTTCCAGGAAGTAGTGTGTGTACTTGTCCATGAAAGCTTTGGTCTTGGACAGGGAGGAGAGGGGCCAGCCGTTGTGTAGGTCCCCCTCCTGGACAGCAGCGTGGAGGTAGTAGTCAATGAAGTGGGCAGGCGTGGGCATGCACAGGTTCCAGCCGAACGTCTCCAGCAGCAGCAGCTCCATCTTGATGAGGTCCCGCTTGTTGAGGGTGAGGTTCAGGCTGCACATGAAGCCCAGAGTGTTCAGCTGCTCCAGTTTGGGCACACGGTCCTCCTTCTCCTCAAACTTACCTGTGAAAAGACCAGCAGATATTTAAGCTCAGGCATTTCATTTGATCAATGTTACATGCTTGGTTCAATTACAATGTTAAAATATGAATGCATTTCCCTGTGGATTTTCCCGCTGTTACATGTTACAGATTCGTGCAATGGATAAGATTTTATAGCGATTTCTTTTTTTTCCAGATGGCAATAAGATCAAAAACATTCTTGATCTCTATGCTTCATTCACACACTTAAGTTTCTATAAAAGGAAATGCATTGGCATCAAGGTGAGGCATTTCATGAATTCCTGTAATGAAAGCACAGCTGCCTCATGGTGAATTAGCCCTTCTCTGGAGAATTCCTTTGTTCTCTTGGTTTCCCCTTCCTGACTCTAGGTGCTAGGTGTTAATATCTTTTCCCCAAAGTCCAAGGCTCCCTAGTATTGCTTCCCCTTCAGTCTAATGCTCCCACAATAAGGGCCCCACGACCTCTGACTTCTGCGGCTCATGGTTGAGCGCACACAGTCCCCCACAGATCACTGGCTGGGGTGGAGGAGACACAGTCCAAACAGCAAAGAGAAACCAAGGTGACTCCTTCATTCCTTGATACTTTCAATAAACACATGCTATATAGACAACGTCATGTGTTTGTCCTATTAAATGAAACATCTTAAAGCTCTCTGCACAAATGGATGTGTACCTATTTTTTTAACACACTTTGATTTGAATAATATTTTTTCTGGTAAAAGTAAAAGTACCATTTATTATAACAAAAAATGTGCATTTATTATAAGCTGTTATACAAACACCCAATTATTAGAAGAGTCGGATGTTAATTCAATAAATGCTCTCACAGATTTAGTAAGTAATTCATCACACAATGCGTTCACCCCAACCTAAAATATTTACACTAGTAACCCCTGAGATTAACTGGGCAATAAGAAGGGGTTTCTTCAACTATGAGCACTTCAGTTTCACTGTAAAATCTAACATTGTTTTACTAAGATTTTTTTTGTTAACTTTACTTAAAGGAGTAGTTCACTTTTAAAAAAACGTTTGCTGATAATTTACTCACCCCCATGTCATCCAAGATGTCCATGTCTTTCTTTCTTCAGTCAAAAAGAAATTTAAGTTTTCAATGAAAACATTCCTGGATTTTCTCCATATAATGGACTTCAATGGGAACCAAACGGTTCAAGGTCCAAATGAGAGTTCCAGTGCAGCTTCAAAGGGCTTTAAACGACACCAGACGATGAATAAGGGTCTTATCTAGGACCCTTTGTGTCATGACTCGAAAAAAGATTTGTTCATTTTGATGAACAAGTTTGAAATTTCTGCTTATAAAACTTAAACTTTTTTATTTATTTTTTAAATGAGCGATCGTTTCGCTAGATAAGACCCGTATTCATCGCCTGGTGTCGTTTAAAGCCCTTTGAAGCTGCACTGAAACTCTCATTTGGACCTTGAACCGTTTGGTTCCCATTGAAGTCCATTATATGGAGAAAATCTTAGAATGTTTTCATCAAAAACCTTAATTTCTTTTCGACTGAAGAAAGAAAGACATGGACATCTTAGATGACATGGGGTGAGTAAATTATGAACAAACGTTTTTTTAAAGTGAACTACTCCTTTAAATGTCCAATAATTTGTTGAACTTACTAAATTTCTTAGTAATCTGAACTGTTTGCATGCTATGCCTTTGTTACTCAGAAAAACCTTGTAAACATTACTTGACTGGTTTGAGTACAAAACTTAAATGGATTAAGTAAGAATAACTTGATGCTATTAAGTTATGCTTACTTAATGAAATTAAGGCAACGAGTTTGCATAATAAAATTAAGTAAACTGAACTAATAGGTTTTTACAGTGTAGAAAATAAACTCTTTAAAATGCACTTTAAACTCTCGCTCTAGATCCAGTGTACACACGCATCACAGGAGAATTATAGGGATCCTAAATTTAACATTTATGATATTATTTCAAATATGAAATAGTGTTAGTAGTATTCAGGCTGTTTCCTAAATACACAATTAAATATTTTCTTTTTGCATAATTTGAAATATATATGTCTTAAATGGTAATTTAGTCTACAATTATTTCACTCAAATATGTATTTTACCACCTTCAGAGTCAAAAACGCCCAGCTGACACACAGAAAAACAACAACACTGCACAGTGTCTTTTCTTAATTACCTGGTGTGTACAAATTCTTTTCATTAGCATCAAACCTCAGGGGGAATCTGTCACACTAATCTGAATATCAGGAACCCTGCTGAGTGTTTCAGTTCAAACATGCCCCTCTCAGGCCCTCAGCTCCCCCACCCCTCGCTCACGTCTGAGGAAAGGGCCAGCCTGCATTTGACATGCTACTCTACACCGTTTTCCGAGCAGCAGCCCCATTAGTTACAGGACAGATGCCATTTCAACAGGGCTTCTTGATGAAAAAGTAGCACGATTAAGGTTTCACCTCAGTCTTGTTTTCATTATTACTTTAAAGTGCAGAGAATAAACCTTTAATATCCAAAAACATATCTTTTTTGTGTTTACATGCAAAAAAAAGAGTTTCTTGTAATACGTTGTGCTTTAAACCGGTTACCATAACAAACCCCCCATAACCCCAGCTCAGAAGAGGAAATGAGCCTGATATCTCACCCTCTTCTCCTCTAAAGTCTTCAGCAAAAGAATGAGAGTGGGTGGGTGTGTGTGTGTGGGGCTAATTGTGCTGATAACATCAAGCTCAAGTGTTCATCCATGCATATCCTCAAGCTGCATTTAGCCATCATTCTTCACTAGGGGTGTAACAATATATCGTGCCACAATATATCACAATACAAAAATGCAACAATGCGTATCAATGGATAGTCCCCCCAAATAACTAGTATATAAATGTATAATAATGCAACGGGGGAATATTTGTGGGTCCTGATAATGCCAAATCTCTGATGTTGTTAGTAAAAAAGTGGCCGACATTATTTTAAATATATCTAGTCAGTGAAAGAGTGCAAGCATATTCATCTACAATAACTCAATTTCAGCTTCAGGATCATTATTGTTATTTTGATGTCATCATTGTCCTTGGGTTACAACAAGCACCAAGTCCAAGCCTATTCATTTAAACCTACAATGTAATATCAAATTTATCCTTTTAAATCAACAGTACATTTTTTGTTAACCTTTTCCCATATGTCTTGGAGTCTCGCAAAAAAATTCGTATCGTGAGTTCAGTATTGTGAAATGTAGGGCCCTATAATTTCTGCGATCACGGAATAAAAAGCACACTCTTTTTACAACTAAAATAACAGTAAAGGGTAAAAAAAATTAATTCCCAAAAATTAAAAAGGAAAAAACGGAATTTGCAAAAATTAAAACGGAAAAAACGGAATTTGGGAAAAAATAAAATGGAATTTGGGAAAAAATAAAATGGATTTTATAGGGCCCTAGAAATGTATGGAATCAGGATGTGAGGGTGTCGTTACACCCCTTTTCATTGCTGAACATTATCATCTAAAAATTCGATTTGAAAGTCTTGATTCTTTTCCTTTTCACATGTTCTCAGCTGAAGCTCTCGGCATGGTGCAATTTCTGCAGACTCAGCCTTCAGGATGATCATCCAGTGTTAACTTAATACTGACTTAATATCAAGGTTACAGCTCTGGCTTTAAATTAAACAAGCTTAAAAAAAATCTTAAACCAAAGCAAATGAGCTTTAGACAGGCAGCAGTTATACAAGTAATATTATAATAATAATAATATTACTTAATAATTGTGGTTAGCATGTATTTTTATATTTTCCATTTTCTTATCAATTTTAGTTTAAGTGTTAGTATTTGTTTTAGTCATTTTGATTAGTTTTTTGATCATTTAAGAGTTTTATAATTATAATTATATATATATATATATATATATATATATATATATATATATATCTTTAATTTATTTGGTAACACTTCACAATAAGGTTCCATTAGCTAACATTAGTTGACTATTTAACATGAACTAATGAAACATGAAATTAATTCTAATGTGAATCTTAATGTGAATTTTAACATTTACAAAAACATTACACAAATAAAAGTTGTATCATTCAACATTATTTAATGAAGTTTAGCTGACATGAACTAACAAATGAACATGTATTTTTATTTCCTAAATCTTTAACAAATATTAATAAATACAATGTATTACATTAAATAAAATTAACTAACAGGACCATTTATTATGATTTCAGTTTTTGTTTTAGTCATTTCAGTACTTTTATTTCCATCAGTTCCCAAAATAGCATTTGTAATTTTTGTTTAAGTTATCTATATATATATATATATATATATATATATATATATATATATATATATATATATATATATATATATATATATATACACAGCTATGTAAAAATTTAAGAGACCACTGCCAAATAGGCAGTTGCTCTGGATTTATTATTTTTAATATTTTTTTTTTATTATGTTAATAAATCCAGAGTAACTGCTGATTTGGCAGTGGTCTCATAATTTTTTACATAGCATATATATATATATATATATATATATGTATATGTATATGTATATGTATATGTATATATATATATAGCTTTATTTTAATTAACAAAAATAGTTTTTAACAACACTGACAGGAACTATAAGATAAAACCTTTAAATAGGAGCTAAAATTAATCATAGTATGGTATTTTCTATAATATGCAAATCACAAACCAGTCTGTTTAATGCAAAGAGCAGCTCCCCACAATTTGTCATAATAAATCTTGGTCTGAATGAAAACTTTGCTAATCTCTCAGCTTTCAGCGCCCTGTCCCACACACTGACTCCTGGCGACTCTTAGAGAAACCCAACAATGGCTTTGAATCAATGACTTCAGGGAGAAGGAGGGATATTTAACAAGGAACATGAGCCAAAGCCATTATTCATTCAGTCAAAGCAATTAATTAATGCCTGAACACTGCCAATTGCCGGCCAGCGCAAAACAACCCTCCCCCAGCAAGCATCGGCCATAATGAGGGTCAGAAGCATGAGAGAGATTTGGCATTTAAAGACAACCTTTAGATTATTCAGGTCATTTCAGCACAGATGCATATGCAGAAAGCAATCTGAATTAATAACTGTCATTACGAAACCGGTTTCCGGCCGCCTTGATCTAGCCTCCAGATTTTAATCTGTGAAAAACACCAACACATGGCGACAGTCACCCCCTCTATCTTATCAGTCCCGCTTTGTTTCAGTGTGTAAGCAGACGTGCCACCACTGATAACACGCCATGCCACGTTATATTGAGTCAGACTTCCTTGTTTCCTGCTCTATAAATCTACTGTAGACATCAGGCGACACTTCACATCACTGCAAGACGGCCTCTCTTCTTTTGCTTTCGTAATCTAGCAAAAATCGTCGGTTAGATCTAGGGGCTTGCATCATGCCAACGCAGCTGTATCTTTCTGGTTTGTGCGTTAGATAGGTTGCCTTGAGAACCGAGTAAAAGGTCTTGAGGCCAGCAGAGGCCATGCCCTCTTATCCACACAGCTGTCACGCAGGCACAATACAACAGCCAGATAGAGTCACACAAGCTTGCTCCAGTTCAAGATCACATTTCTTGAGGTAAATTTCACTTTGGCTATCTGCAATGAGTCTACAGCTGGATTAGGTACAGGTAAAGGAAACGAAACACCAGCAGCACAGGCACATACACTACCGAGTCAAAAGTTTAGGGTCGGTAAGATTCTTTATGTTTTTAAAAGAAGTCTCTTCTGCTCACCAAGGCTGCAATTTTTTGATAAAAAATACACAAAAAATACAGTAATATTATGACAATTTAAAATGACTTTTTATGTTAATATATATTAAAATGTAATTTATTTTTCAGAAAAAGCTGAATTTTCAGCATCATTACTCCAGTCTTCAGTGTCACATGATCCTTCACAAATCACTCTAATATGATGATTTTATGCTCCAAAAACATGTATGATTATTATCCATGTTGAAAACAGTTTTTACATTTTTATTTCAGGATTCTTTGATGAATAGAAAGTTCAAAAGAACAGCATTTATTTAATTAGAATCTTTTCTAACATTATAAATGTCTTTACTGTAACTTTTGATCAATGTAACTCATCCTTGATGAATAGAAGTATTGATTTCTTATTTATTTCCCCCAAAAATAAAATACAAATTCTTACTGACCCCAAACTTTTTAAAGGGTAATGTTTAATGTAACAAAAGCTTTCCATTTCAGATAAAAGCTGTTCTTTTGAACTTTCTATTCATCAAAGAATCCTGAAATAAAAATGTAAAAAACTGTTTTCAACATGGATAATAATTCATACATGTTTTTGGAGCATAAAATCATCATATTAGAGTGATTTGTGAAGGATCATGTGACACTGAAGACTGGAGTAATGATGCTGAAAATTCAGCTTTTTTCAGAGGAATAAATTACATTTGAATATATATTAACATAAAAAAGTCATTTTAAATTGTCATAATATTTCACAATATTACGTGTTTTTTGTGTATTTTTTATCAAAAAATTGCAGCCTTGGTGAGCAGAAGAGACTTCTTTAAAAAACATTAAAAATCTTACCAACCATAAACTTTTGACCGGTAGTGTAAATGCGTCAAATAAAGTGCGATTGATCACATTACTCTGACTTACTGGCCAGGAGGAGGCAGGACAGGGCGATGACGTACAGCTGCCGCACCGCTACGTCATAGTGGTCCATGAAGAGGTCGAGCAGGTAGACGGCCAGGTGGCGTGCTGTAGGGCACAGCTGGTATCTGGTTACTGAGAACGGCGAGCAGGGTCGGCAAAGTACCGGCGCATCCCGATCTGTGGAGAGTGGGCCTGGTACGTCGGCAACTTCAGCTCCTATGGAGAAAAGGTTTATTACGTATTAATATTGTAACGTGGTGCATTACAAAAAATAGAGAAAACATGGTATAAATAAACTGCCTGGTAATTGTTATTACACTTTAAGACAACTTCCGGCAAATTCCAGAGCTCATTCGCACCCATTTCCAATCCGTCGAAATCACGGCACCAATAAGAAACGTTGGGGCGGGCTTTACGCGATGACGACAACGTTGGGATTTTGGAGATGGTTCTCATCTTTATTATTTAGCGATGAATATTATTATTCATCTCAATCTTTATTATTTAGCCACTTCTTTATGACAGAAATGCCACAGCCACTGTCATTTCTTGAACAAGAACATGTGGACATCAAAAGATACTAACTCGCAGCTAGGGTGTAAACTTTTATTTTGAAATCACAATGAACAACAATATGCAGAACATTGATGTATTCTCCTGTGTTACAAATATGGTGAAATGATGCACGCAAGTAACGTTGCAACCCAAACTCTCAGCTCATGCAGAGATGGAGTTTGTTAACCGAGCCGCTCTGTGTGTTTAAATTATAACAGTGCAACAATTTGCTATGAAACACAAAGCGCATAAAACTTTATATGCGTTCCCAAACGCTCGTTATTGGAAACCCAAACAAACAGCACATGCAGCGACAGTTTGTGTAGAGCAGCATTTACTGTGAACGGAGCCGCTCAGACACTGGAAGAAACATATATTAAAGACATCAGCTGCTAAATGCCACCTCTTTGAGTGAATGCTGCAAGTTTTTTCCTCTTAAAGAGATGTTTAACTAAATGAAGATGTTTAGAAGAAGTTTATACTAGAAATGTACATTTTATGACAATGAATTTGACTAATATCACTTTAATGTTTACTGACTTGATACTGACTTCTTATTTCAAAACTTACTTAACAGTAAAATTTTATAGGTATGTATTTATTATTTATTTTTGATGCATACATTTATATATATATTTCTAAAAACATATATAGCTTATTACAGTTTAAATATATGTGCATATGGTGTAGTTATTGTGTCATGTATGTATGTATGCTTTATTAATCTCCAATGGGGAAATTGTAATGCATAAACAGCCAGACTTCTCAGGATAATACACTACGGTAACACTTTACAATAAGGTTCATTTATTAAACATTAGTTCATGCATTAACTAACATGAACTAACCATTTGTTACTGTATTTGTTATTCTTTGTTAACGTTAGTTAATACAAATCTAGCTGTTCATTGTTTGTTCATGTTAGTTCACAGTGCATTAACTAATGTTAACAAGATTTTAATAAAGTATTAGTAAATGTTGAAATTAACATTACCAAAGATTAACAAATGCTTAAGAAGTATTGTTCACTCTTTGTTAATGTTAACTAATGTAGTAACTAATGAACCTTATTGTAAAGTGTTACCTACACTACTATACAAAAATACATAATATACACCATGCAAAGATTAAATGTGTACAAAAAAATTAAACTAAATAAAATAATAAAATACAACCAGTAAATAGTATACACTATATAACTAGACAGACAGGGTATAAAAAAATGCACAGGATATATAAAGTTGCAGTGAGAAGCTGTGTTAACAAATGCATGTATTGTTTTATTTTCTCAGGTGATATGTGAATGAATGTGACCCACAGATCAATGTTGTGTTGTTTTATGTTGTTATTTGTCATTTTGTGCCATTATGGTTATACTGCATGAATTATATTTTTTAGCCTTTTACTTTTTACAGAACGGACAGTGAGGAGTGACTGAGAGAGATCAGGTGGGATCGGAAACGCCCTCGGGTCACTTTCGACCTGTGAACACTTGGACCAGAATATACGGACGTAGTTTACCATGTATTGTCCAAAGAGGTCTGCTGAAAAAAAGCTGGTTTGCAGCAAAAGACAATCAAATATGGTATTGTTAAATACCACTGAATTGACTAAGTGACATTTTTGAAAATAAAGCATTTTTAATTACTGACTGACTAATAACCTTCAAATTACAACCTAATAAAGACTAATAAAGTCAAATTACACAAACTAAACATAGCAGCCTGAAAAAAAAGCTGATTTTAAAAGAAAAATGTCAGAAGGACTTAGAGGTTTTTACATTTGAAGTATTCATTTCTTTAATTGAATCACGATCTTGGTGATTTCACAATAGCAAAGCTATATTATAATTTTTAAATAGTTTTAATATATTGTGCAGCCTTAGAAAACAATCTAATAATGATGTTAATGAATTCTCATCCATGGAATGCACCACATCCGTATTTTATAAATAAATGACTTTAATTGAGGAATCGTGACAACTGAAATATATTTATATATTGCTTAATAAAAGGAAAGCATTTTTTTTTCACTCAGCAAACATGCATTAAATTGATCAAAAGTCAGAAGAAAAATATATTTATAAAGTTACAAAGGAGTTCTCAAAAAAATGCTGTTCTTTTAAACTTTCACGAACAGTTTTCACAAACATGTTGCAGCACAACAAATGTCTCAAATGTTTCTTAAACATGATTTCTGAAGGACCATGTCACATAAATGTTATTTTTTTTAATGTAAAAAACATATTGTTCTGTGACATTAGTATGATGGTAATTGTACTTTTAAAGTAAAATAAATGTGTGTGTAAAAGGGTTATAACATGTCAAATTAAATGTAAAAAACGTATGAACCAAGAGCTTAAATTGTCTCTAAAACCATTTTAACATAGTGTATGAGTGTTTTTCATAAGGCATCCTGAGCATTCTTTGTAATCAAGCAAACCAGAACAGGTCTCAAATTCATCTGATACCAACTGCATTAAAATGACAATTTCTAACATACCCGAAAAGGCTGCAGTCACACTTAATAAGCGGCTAAATTGTCAAACTCTTTCCAGACATGAGACCCACAGGCAGAGTGTGCCGCTTTATAGTGGCTGTTGAGGAAAAAGCTGGTTCCTTTACAGGCCTGGCCATCATGTCTCACTGCCATCTGTCCCCCATGGGGTGAGGGGCTGGGATTTGACCCTCTCAAGGAGCCCTTTTGTAGGGCCTGCTCACAATTTAGACAGCCCTACAGCTGCTGCTGTATTTGAATTCGGATTGTCAACTGCATATCTTGATGCAAATCATTTACAAGAGAACAAGCTTTAATTGTGACCAAAGCATCTATAAATATTAGAACAAGGTAAACCTAGAAGAAATAAAACCAGTTTGGCACCTTACATTTTTATGGATTGCGCACTCGATAAATTGGCATTTGAACATCACACACATGCAAAAAAAAGAGATGCTTGAATATTAATATTGCTAAATTATAGCTCTAACACATTTTAAAGTGATTGAAAACACAACATTACAGAAATTAATTTGTGAGCAAAATTAAAAGCGAGGTTGCTAATTACCCTCCTAAAAGATTTCAATTAACTTCAAAGCCTCTTAGCTTTCAGTCTTGAAGATATCATAGTGGGAAGTGAAGTCTGCCAACCTCCCACACAAAACAAATTAAACCATAGCCTATCTGTGCAAAGTTATATCCTTCAAACATATCTGCACATCATTAACTGAGCATTGCACGATGGTAAACAGAGAGAGATTGTTCTGTCTTAATAAAATCCACCAACAGATATTTCACTAAACAGCTGAATCACTTTGCATCTCGAGTGCATTAGTCCTACACATCACTAGATGTCATAGTGCAACTCTGACCAACCAGGTGGTGAAGAGAATAGCATGCCACAAAAAAA
Organism: Hybognathus amarus; assembly: GCA_030378365.1. NCBI lineage: Eukaryota > Metazoa > Chordata > Actinopteri > Cypriniformes > Leuciscidae > Hybognathus > Hybognathus amarus. Next base: position 103,534 of record JAQIUQ010007470.1, on the reverse strand, counting down.
AAGTCCATGCAAACCTGTCACATAGGACATTTTCCACTCCTTGACACATGCTGAATAAACACAACAGGATTTAATAATCTCAAGCTAACAGACAAAACTCAAGTGCAAACCCACACAGACATTACACTTCACATTCCAAGCCGGATGTGAGCACACCCAACAATAAACAGGACGGACAATAAAAGGACAACAGACTGCACTAAATAAATGCACTTAAACCTCACTGTCTAATGGGTGCAATTCACTCAGCAGTGAGGAAACAAAAGTTCACATGGTTTAGCAATACACTTCCTAGTGTCCCAACTCAAAAATGTGTCAGGTTTACCAGTAACAATAAAAGCTCACTGGTCTAGACTTTCACATCATTTGCTTAATATATATATAGTAACATATGTTTTGTAAAAAAAAATGCAAATAAACGTAAAAATATGCATTTATGAGCAGTGGCTTTAAAGTGAAAAAATAATAGAGGATCTGGTGATTTCATCACTAAGTAGGACAGTGTTCCTAGTTGTTAAACATGATCATTATCAGTGAAGCGTGTTTTGAATACAAAATACAATACTACTGTAGACGATGAGGTGGCCAGGAACCTTCATAAAGCCACAATCAGGGGTCATTTTCTGAGGGCGGTGTGACATTTCACACTTCCCCAATAAAGCTTGGGCAAGTCAAACCAATCCTGGTTTAATGTCTGGCAATCAAGCCGAGCGATGGAGGCCTGGATAATGATTAAAACTGCATTGTGACAAAGCTGTTCATCTCACCTTAATTCGCAGAGACTGATGGATGTCCGCCGCGAGCTGGCTTTTCCACCACTGCCCCTCCGTTTCCATCTTTCCCATCCAGAATGGGCCCCAATCCTTAAACACAAACAAGAGTGTGAGAGGGAAAGAAGCAATCCCTGTTCGGTTTAGGAACTTCAACTACCCTACTTCTATTTCAGGGGAAATGTCAGAGTTCTTCTGGAGAACTAAAGACATGATACAAGTGGTTGCTTGTGGGGAAATTCTTTTCTAAATTTACAGTGAGCTTGAAGTCGTCCAGAAAAGTTCAAGCAGTTCATCTCAGGTTCCATCCCCAAAAATCGTATTTATTTGTGATTAATGGCATAAACATGGACAAACATTCAATATTTCAAGGTCACTTAATATAAAAAAAAAAAAAAAAAAAAAGAATCGAAATGAAAGTGACCGGCGCCGTACATCCACCCCTGCGGCACGCCACGAGACCCCTATTACAGGGATATCAAGTATACACGAGAGTTGTGAACGAATAAAGCAATGAGTTTCGGGTTAAACGCGTTAATCGACCGCGACTATCTCAACTAAAACAGAAGCTGAAAATGAAAGATTATAGGAAACAGAATAAAGCTGTTTATTAAGACAACAGTACGTCTTACCACTGAGACAACGGCGCTCCGGACCAGACCCCTTTGTTTCAAAACTGCCGCATACTGGAGTTATATCCTTCAACTACGTGCGTGTGTACTTTTCAAAATGAATCCCATATCAAGGAAAATTCTTCCAGCGAATAACAACGTCGCTTCGATGTACACTTGGATGTTTTTTTCTAATCAAAACACCGCCGCATGTGTGTCCAAGTTAACCCTTTGACTTTTTTTCGCCGTCCCGTGCAGTGTGCTGAGCTGTGCTCCCCCAGCGGCCCGAGAGGAGCAGATCTGATGATGTTGGGGAGCGGAGCTGCATGCTCGCTCGAAACGGGGAGGAGTCCAGCGCGCGGACATTAACATCAATAAAACACTGATAGATCTAAGACTAAAATGTGTGTTTGTGTGTGTTTTTATTAAACTATCATCTAAATCTACAGGTGGTGATGCGGTTTCCTGGGATTCCTGAGATTAAATTGTGAGGTCGAGGATGAAGAACAGCATTTTACATGTTTTATAATTTAATGGCAATAAATAAAAATTGTTATCCTTATTTACGTAGCCTATTTATCTGATCAATAATTCCTTTTTCTAATAATTACGCAATTTACATAATAATGCATGTTGATGGAATTATTATTATTATTTTTTTGAAGGCAGACGGTTGTACAAATGAGTGTTTATTAGTGAAACTCCAAACTAGTTTAGTAAAATAGTGACCAATATTATATTATTATTTATTATTATTATTATTATGATTATATTTAATAATATATTATTTTAGATGTTTTGCCTGTTTTTGGCCAGCAGGTGGACCCTGCACTCATGTGGAGTTTAGGACTGTAGATTCTGCTTCAAACAAAGTAAGATAAGGTGTCTATGTAATAGCATAGGCTACTATTTAACCCTAAAACCGTTTTCTGGACAAATGTGGGCAAAATAGTTTTGATTTATTTAAAAAAAATATATACTTTCCTTGATCTGAGCGGTACAAGACTTGGCTACTTTTCCTAAGTTTGCCTCCTGAACACACACATTTTTTTTTACTCAATTCCACAATGTTAAGTGGGTGAAAAAAAAACTCCTTAATCTTGTATTTCGGTCAAAAATTACCCATAGAAATGTATGGGAAAACTAATTTAGAGCATTCTAAAATAAGCCAAAATAAGACACCAGGTGACAGCAAAGTCACTTCATCTTTAAGTTTTAGCTCTAAGAACTAATTGGAATGATATTTTAATGTAGTTAAAAAAATAAATAAAATAAAACATAAAAATAAGCATTTATATAGAAAAAAAATTTACATAGAAAATATGGTATGTTTTAAAAAAGTAAATAAATTCAAAAATCATTCCGAAATAAAAAAAACCACCATAAATGGATAGACAATACTTTATCGAAGACAGTGATATAACATTTATAATAAATAAAAATTAGGATCATACCTGAGTCCTCTGTGCCCACATTTGTCCACCATTACAGGATTAAGGGCTATAAGTGAATACGGTTTGAGGGCTACACAGCAATATCTGATCAGTTAGCTTTTTGTAAAGATATCAAATTAATTTCAAGTTAAAGAGTAAGAAATATAAAAATGTAATTGATAGTCTATTTATAGAGAGGGTTATGGCTCCTGTTCAGTTTTAACTGTACAGTAAGACATGTACCCACCATTAAATGGTCACACTTTACAATAAGGTTCATTAGTTACTACATTAGTTAGCATTAACAAAGAATGAACAATACTTCTTCAGCATTTGTTAATCTTTGGTAATGTTAATTTCAACATTTACTAATACTTTATTAAAATCTTGTTAACATGTTAGTTAACAGTTAATGCACTGTGAACTAACATGAACAAAGAGTGAACAGTTGGATTTGTATTAACTAACATTAACAAAGAATAACAAATACACTAACAAATGGTTAGTTCATGTTAGTTAATGCATGAACTAATGTTTAATAAATGAACCTTATTGTAAAGTGTTACCCATTAAATCTATTTAGACAGATTTATCAGATTATCCCATTGTTTCACAGACAAGGCTATAGCTATTTTTAACTGAAAGCAACTTGCACTGACATTGTTTTGACTCAAGATGCACACCCCAATAATGTTTTTTAAGGCATGTTTATAAAAGCTTTTCAAATCCAATAATTGAACTAAATCCTAATCCTGGCTTAATCTAAACCCTGTCTGTGAAACCAGGTCTATAAGTCCCATTTTGAAAGTATCATCCAAAATAATAAAAACAGCACAAAGTTCCTGAAAGATTCCTGTAGTGTGGAGTCTTGTAGTATGACTGAGGCACGATAAGGTCCTCGTGGAAATTCCCAAATGGGTGGAACAGCAGCGAGTTAAAGCCAACAACAAGCAGGCCTACCCGCCCGAGCCACAACCTTTGTGAGGGAAGGAGACAAGGCTCATAAGACCGACATGGTGGCCAAGAACTCACCCTTTCAATGAGACTCCGACTGGGAGTTGAGAGTGGACCTGAAGAAGAAGCTTGACATCCCTCCGACCAGATCCCTGCAATCCAGGAGCAGGAAATCCATCATTGCTGAGCTCACGGTGCCCTGGGAAGAAAGGCTAGCCACGTCACACCAACTAAAAAAAGCTAACTGTAAAAAATAAACCGTAATTTTTACGGTAAAAAAACGGCAGCTGTCGTTGCCAGAACTTTACCGTTAAAAATACGGTAGGAACGTTAATGGCTTTACAGACTTAACTTGAAATTTACAGTAATAAACCGTACTTTATTTTTTGATAAAATGTGGATTTACCAACTTATTGATGTATCTGTTTTAGACCATTGTAATACACTGACAACCAACAATCATCACAGCAGTAATAAGAATTACATGAGCAACCACAGCTCATCACAAGTGAATACTTGTATAAAACAATACTTATTTAAAGAAGCTTCACAATGTCATTCACACAAACATTAAGCACCATCATGGTAACACACATGAAATTTAAAAAATGCAACAAACATTAATTTAACAACATTAAATGTAACATAAATCCCTAATAACTGATTAGAAAAAAACAATAAAACTATGAGGGACCATAGTTATTTCAACAAAAATACATTAAAAGTGTCACAGGGAATTGTGGGAATGTCAATTTACGTTTTTTCACTGTAAATTATACAATGATTTGTTCTTTTTCACTTTCAAAAACTGTAAATTTAACGGTATTTTACTGTTAAATTATATCACAGTTATTTACCGTGTATAGTACGGAAACTTTCTGTTTACCAATTAACAGTTTTGCACTGTAGCATTTTTACAGTATTTTACCATTAAAATCACGGTTATTTTTTACACTACCAAGATCTGGTCGACAAAGCCATTTTAAAGGGATTTCAAACCCATTTAAGTCGGGTGCGGGTGCGGGATACTCTACGAAGAAGATCCCATAATTTAGCAATATTTGACTGTTGTAATTTGGTGTAGCCTACTGGGGTATTGATGCTTTTAATCACTTCACAAACCTAAAACCAAGGCACTTTGCTCTTCTCTTATTAGTTGCTCGGAGTGGCTGCTAAAAGCATTAATGCTAATAAATGTAAATAAGGGATGTAAGAAATCTTCACTCTTATTATGTATTATTATGTCACTCATTTCCATGTATAAACAGTCTGTAGTTACAGTGTACAATGCTAATATGGAAGTTATGTTATAGGCTAATGCTCTTGACTCTCTGTAATGCTATACACTTCTCACAACTTAACACTTGCATGCCGGCGGTCCCCTTAGGTTTGATGTATGTGGATGATAAACTTTTGGAGCACTGCTGTGTGAAATTAAGCAGTCTTACATCCTTGCTGCCCACTATATCATGTCATTAAACCATCAGGCACAGCCAAGACCAAGTGGGTCAAATGCCATAGCTGTCATGGCCTGCATGGTCATGTCCATTTCCGTGAAAGTCTCAGAGTTGGCTGGCAACACACAACAAACACTTGTGAGAGATGATGTGCACATGTGCTCTCGAACAACTTTTTTGCTTTCGAACAACAGTGCTTCCTCCCATAGTTAAGTTGCCAGAACTACATTTCACATCAAAATTATCTTTACATTAACAAAGTTCCGATCAATGTACAATTAATTTAGATATAGTGAGACCTTAAATGCCTACTTTAAATAGGACCAATTTACACCATCAAATGATACCTACATAACCTGAGTGACCATTCTATTTGCAGTGGCCATTTAAAAGCCCAATACTTACCCCAGTGTACCCACAAGTCTTTAGCTCTATCTCCCTGATGATAGTGTTATGGGGCCTGGGGAACTATATTTAGCTGGCCCTGTGACTGCACTGGCTATGCTAGTCAGATTGCAAAGGGAATGCTCCAGCACAGCCAGACCAGCACCTGCTGTCAAAGCTGACTGCCACACCACTACCTTACCTACTACTGGGCCTGAACCACATTTCCTGATCCAGCGGCCAGAAAATAAGGTCTGATTCATCTCTCTGCTGTCCCTATATTAGCATACTTTTAAGAGGACACTCGTCCTTATTATAGACATTTTGCCTGTTAACAATTCTTTCCTTGACTTTTCATTCAGATTTAGCATCTCAGTGAAATTTCAACCAAAACGGAGAAGGATTTTGGATTGCGTGGACAGGTGAGTGAAGTTTTTCATTAGAGATGAGATGGCTTCACGCACCAGATCTGCAGCTGTCTTTCTAGGATGCACAGTATACACTGTTAAGTCAAACACAATGCTGTCACATCACAAATGTTACATCACAAATCAAATGCATGAGATTCTAAGCAGTGTTTTTAGGATGTGGCTGCTACCTATGAAGTGTTTAGAAATATTCCTTTATTATACAAATAATTTATAATAATATATATTAAGTGAAAAATATACTACAATATATACATTTTTATTTACAATTTGTACAACTTTACATTACAATTTTTTCTGTATAATTAAACCCCTGGTCAGAGCCTGACTCCACCCACTGGCAATATTTGAAAAATGCTGAAAAAGTGGGCGGACCCCAGCGGAGATAGACGGGACAAAATAGATGCTAAAACACTCCTGATCGTTTTCAATACTCGCAATTCCAACTCCTGACTCGCTACAGTGGTTTTGACGAAACAAGCTGGTTTTGTACCAAGAGCGTGGTGAGCTGAAACCTGTGCGGAACATCCAATAGGAAAATTCAACTGCAATAGCCACCGTTCAACCTGAAGAGGGCAGCACTAAGACGTTTTACACCATATATTGTAGAAATAAAACACTTCTTCATAGACAAATGTCAAAAAAGTTACTCGAATCAATGACTGGTATTAATGAAGATCCATTCTTACAGATCATTAACTAAAAAAAGTTGGTTTAGGGTTTAGTTCCTAAAATTCGTATTTTTCCTAGATAAAACCAGTTAGACTCTGGGCATGTGATTTCATGATGGAAACATTTCTGCTCTTGCATTTTAGGTCTGACCTGCACATCCACCCCACACTAGGGTTTCCCGCATTATTGCATCAGAAATTGTCAAGTTCTGTTTAAAAAGGAAAGTCAATGTCATCTCCATCTATCAAAGAAAAAAATAGCCCATCTCTCCAACAAAGAGATGAAGGGAAAAGTGACCTAGAGCAGACTGATGATATCATGGATGATTTGGCAAGTTCATACTACACTGCTCTTTGTTCTCTGAGTGAGTACAGCGATGCTTCAGAGGACCGAACACAATCGCTCTCTACAGAGCATCCTAATGAAGGTGGCTCATTGGATTGTGCTACCTCTATGGAAGGCATAACACGATCCTTTATCAAAGCCACCACGCAATCACAGGACTACAAAACACAAGATAAAAGTATAGAAGTGCTGCCTGAGGTGTCCCAAGGTGAACTGGATAAAGGATTTGAGTCAAAACATCTGCTGATGGGAACAAATGTAGATTTGCATTCTGTAAATACAGCCTTTGGAAACCCCATACAAAATCAGGACACTTCAGGAGGCAGCGAGACTGTTTTTCACCCTAACATTAGAAGCGCTGAGGAGCACAGCTCTCCAGAACCCAGATCAACTTTAAACACTATTTTGATAACGCCTGAGAGAAATCAATACAGCAAAGGCAGGGAACGGGAGCATGGTGGCACGGAGCCAAAAGAGTACCATGCGACACAAAAGCAAAGACCCAGAGAGGGTCTGAGTGCACCTGGGGCTGAATGCAGGCTTGAAAGAGAGGGACATGTTCTGGGTCATGTGGGAAATGAGGGGCAGGGGGAGGGTAGAGGGGTGAGTTGCAGAAAGGAGCAGGCTGAGCTGTCAGTCAGGTCTAGAAATAGAAAAGCGTCTGCAAACTGCATCTCAACACTCACAGCCAGCAAGCAGGAGTCAAGAATCCCGCCACACTGTTATTCAGAGTGTATCCCCGCAACCAGGCACCAACACCAGCTACAGAGTCTCGCAGATACCCGGAGTCTGGAAAAGCAGAGCCGGCAAGGCGTCTGGCAGTCCAGACCACTCTCCCGCAAGCTGTGTAGCAGCTCTTGGCAACCCTGTCACTCTTCGGACAATACCAGAGGATCAACCAGCATGGGAACAAAGCTTGCTGAGGCCAGTAGTAAGGTTGTTAACCTAGCCCAGGTAAGGTCCTGTTTCTGAAACTGACTACATGCATGTTTTCAGTTCTAACTGTAGGCCCTCAAGTCAGGTTTCTACTGATGGAAACGACAACATTTGGACGGAAAATGTTCTTTCTTTCAAAATGCAGATGCATTCAAACACTCAAAACACATCTGTTTGCTCAGAGACCAGCAGCTTTGAGTGTGTTGATGTGGCGTTGGAAACCACAGATGAAGTAAAGCGAGGCTTAAAGACCGTTCCCAAAAGACAAATCCAACTGAAGAGACGGGACACAGCAGAGTCGCACGTCGACAATCAACCACTTCAGTTTCCAAACACAACTGTGCGTGCTCGAGACATATTTCAGCGCCAGCATAGCACCCCGGCAGCATTTAACCAGGAGTCCCACATGCCTGATCAAAAGTCGGTACAGGCCGAACGAAGAAAAAAGCTCCAGAAGTCATTTTCCCTGGATGAAACGTCCAGCAAAACACAAATGGCTTCCTGCATCATAACAAGCGTCCTATCAAAAAAGATGCAACATGAAGAAAATCTTCGCACCTTGGATGTGTCTGATAAAGCTTTTGCATCGACCAAAGTGAACAACAGGACTACTACGACTGATGAATGCCTGTATTTGTCTGGCAAGGACGTATATAATGAAACTACCAAACTAACTCAAAGTGCTACGCTTAAGTGGGAGGCCCAAACAGAGTGCAGCTCTGTGCAAAAGCATTGCAGTGTTAACTCTAAAACACAACCTAAACTGATAAGCAAACATGGGTTAAATTCTCTTTTAAGTGGAACTGGCAGGTCTGAAGTTCAAGGTAGTGGTACTGAAATAGACCCTTCAGAGAATGAGAAAGCAGAGAAGCTAAGCCTAAGAGAGGAGGCGTTGCGACGGCCTAACCTGAGCCCTGGGGTGAAGCTATCCTGTGACTCAGCAAAGAGTAGAGCATGGAACTGGAGCACAGCATCAAATGTAGCCCTCAGCACACCGGTCTCTGTGAAAACCACACCTGAAGAATGCCATACAGAGCAGCGAATACTTAAACAACACAATATGACCCTAACCAATGCGCTGGAAATGCAGGAGCAACAGGCTGGCAGCATGGAAAGTAACACTCAGTCCTACTAATATTGCATGCCTAATCTCTGATATGGAAGCAAATGCGGTGGATAATACAATCCCTCCGAGTTGATGAGGGTGGTGTTGGGAAGAAACAGGAGAGTGACAGAGAGGACCTCAGGTCACCAGGACAGTTTGGAAGCCAAAGCCAAGGTAAATTGAAAGCCATGGCCCCTGTGCATGTAGTAAGAGACATGAGGAGCCTAGTGAAAAACACTTACAATATGCCCTTTAAGGGCCCGGGGGAAATAACAAATGGAATAGATGCTTCGTTTCAGTCATCAATACACACTCTAAGCAACAACAAGAGTGAAGGAAAGGGATACAAACAAGACGAAAAACCCCTGGTGCGGAAAGTCACTCCTCCTCTTCCAGTGGACAGAAGGAGAGATCTCCTGCACCGAGAGGATGCTCAACAAAGGCTCATGTGGAATCAAATGACAAATGTCATACAATTGGATTTACAAAGGTCGGCCAAATTGGCTGTAGCCAAGGCAAACAGTTGTGCCTCGTCAAAACCCTCAGAGACACAGGACAGCCAAGTTTGCATGAGTAAACCTGATGTTCTAGTCAGTGATGCGATCTTGAAACCAACAAACAGGACAGACCTGGCACTGGCAAACTAGAGAAGAGCCTACAAAAAGAGACTTGACCACCATCAGCTCTGACAAAGACCAACCTCTCCCAGTAGCACTGCAATATAGTTCACCCACAGCAAGTTCTGAGCAACAGGATGGCAGGATAATCAGTGATGGCCTTCCTCCCAGTTCAGTGGGACCTATGTCTGCTTGCGTCCTAACAGTTGCTTCAGTTCCCTCATATTATTACAAACCCAGTCCGTTGGGTTACCAAACAATCTCTCCTCACATCGGAGCCGTTCATGGCTACGTTCAAGGGCCTGTTTTGTTTCAAACACCTTCTTATAACCAGCCTCCTGCATCAAACAGTCATACCCCTCTACTGAGATCCTCTCGGAGGATGGAAAAGTCCTATTCCAGCCAACAGATGGTTTAACCAGTCAAGCTCAGAACAAAGAAGCAGGGCTAAAAATACCTTCTCCAGAAAGCCAACCCAACTCAATCTTTGTTGCTCCCATGAGTGGAGAGGCTAGGCTAGGGGGTGCAGGTGTGCTGTATCCAGAAAAAGGAGGACAAAACCCTCGCCAACTGTTGGTGGACCCAGAAACCGGACGTCTATTTCTACGTAGACATGCCTCAGATGCCACAGCGCAAGATGCTGTTTGATCCAGAAACTTGCCAATATGTTGAGGTTTTACTGCAACAGCAGACCCTTCCCAGTGCTGTTTTACCCACACCTTGTGCTATACCCTTTGCCTCTCTTCATATCCCACCCATGTACACCCAACAGTGCCTGCCTTATATGCAGTCACATCCTCAGATGTTCCAACCACCAGGACAATGAAATCTGATGGGATTTTATAGACTGTAAAAGATAAGTCGTGCCCAATGATCACATTACCCAGTGCTTATTGAAGAGCAACTGATTGAGTGGAACATGTTGACCATCTGCTGCCCAGGCATCTAAGCTGAAAGCATATTCTGTTAACATCGCACTCAACACTCCTTACTTCGTAAAGGCTACCTCTGGACTTGGCAACTGAGTTGGGCGAGACTGATTATATCTGTTGAAATGTTGTAAGATGCATATGCATTCACACATTCAGGCTAAATAAACAGAGCAGGGGGTTTAAAGGGAAGAAGGGCTCAGGCCATCTCTGGTTTGGCAATTGAGACTCACCAAGGGACCTAAGTGTCCTCAGCTTGTTGACAAAGTATGCAGCAAGTATGACAAAGGTCACTATTTTTATATTTACTAAATTGTAGTTGGAGCAAAACCATGGCTCAGTTTCATGTAAACTATGGCTTACTTAAAGGGATAGTTCACCAAAAATGATAATTGTTCATGTCATTTTGTCTAGAAAGAAGTTTGTGTAAATGATGACGGTATTTAATTCTGCACAACACTTATACATTATGTAAATGTATATAAACAGCATATTAGTGTCTCAAATGACTATACAATTTTGATGTGAACTGCTTTTAAACTGAATTTCCCCAAGAAATTTTGTCCATTCTGCTACTTTATAAGAGCCATTTGCTTCAAATCACAGAGCCGTTATCTGAGATTTACTATTATTTACCATATACAAGTAATATAGGGCTGTCAAATGATTAATCACGATTAATCGCATCCAAATAAAAGTTTGTGTTTACATAATATATGTGGGTGCACTGTGTATAATTATTTTATATATATATATATATATATATATACACACACATGCATACATATTTAAGACATTTTTTTTATATAAATCTATATACAGTATATATATATGAAAATATTTCTTAAATATATACAAGCATGTGTGTGTATTTATATATATAAAATAATTATACACAGTGCACCCACATATATTATGTAAAAACAAACTTTTTTTGGTTGCGATTAATCGCGATTAACGTTTGACAGCCCTAATTATTACCCATATTGAACCTAATAAAAGTGTTACAAATAAATCAAAATTGACAAAAATATTTTAGACAGACAGAAAGATATATTTTAAGTTATATTTTAATACAAAATAACTTAAGGACATCTTTGTCAAACCGAATATCCAACTGATAATTTGTCTTATGGCTCTTATAGAATACATAATACACTCTTAGTATTTATATACATTATTAGTTACAATAACATATACATAATGATTTATGTGTATTTTAAACACCACTCTCTGAAGCTAAATATTTCTGAGCATACTTTGTTTAGTGTTAATCACTTGCGTATTTTGTACACAATCAAGATGTAATAAAAAATTGATCTTCATTTTCATTTGAAGTCATTTCCGTAAAAGATCATATTCTTTCAAAAATCTCAAATTTCACATTTGGTTGGATGTCAAGTTTTACTTTAAATATATGCACCAATTTTTTAATAGAACATTTTTCTTATTTGTTTGTGATGCAAAATGAAACAAATAAAAATTTTGTGCGACAGCAGAACTGGTGCTCAGTTGTAAAAAAAAAAAAAAATCGGGCTAAATTTTGGTGCAGACCGTTTCATCAGGAGCATCAGTCACACCTTTGTTTATTTTTATGTCGTCCTCCTCATATTTGTGGCGTGATGACTTAAAGCCCTGGAAAGTGGGACAGATTGGCAGGTAACGCGTGCAGCCCAGCTTCCGGACCAGCCCCATCCCAATTGGAAAGTTATAAGTGTCCGCGGTCACTGTTCCTGCTCCCGAAGAACTCTCAGCCGCCCATTCTACCAGTCCTCGCTCTTTCTGGTGCCTGCACACAATGTAAACATGGTGAACTGCCTGTTTGTAAATTTACACAGCCTTTGGTGTCTATTTATCCAATGAATTTGTTTATTCTGAGTCACTCTGTTGGATACCTGGGATTGTGTTATCAAGTGCAAATGCTAGGAATCCCCCTACAAACATCTCTGTTGTCAGGAGCACTGTGATGATTTGGTCCAGCTCGTCCACACCTGTTAAAATCAATCATAAGAATGTGTATTCACAGTGATAGTTGACAATATCAACAGCTTTCTTGCTGCAAAAGAAAATGTATCAGAAAACTGCATCAGACATATGAACCTGTTTTAATGCTGCCGGGATGTGTGTCCAGGTAATTAGGCAACATGAGGCCAAAAAACATGGAGAAACCCAGAACAAAAAGATTTCTGGAGGAGTTCAGATCCACATTCTGAAGGTTTGACAGTCCAACGGCTGTAATCATACCTGTGTACAAACCAAAACAGAAAACAAGTTAAAAACTACGCAAAATACATATATAGGCCCTACTGTTCTAAAGTGTAAAGTCATGCTCACCAATGCTGCATTTATTTGATCAAAATAGTGAAATATTTGATCAAAATAGTGAAAAAACAACAACATTGAAAATGTTTTTACCATAACCACCATTTTCTCATTTTAAAACTAATTCTCTTGTAAAATAAATTTATTCCAGGGAAGCAAAAACTCATTGATATGCTGATTTGGTGCTCAAGAAACATTTCTTAATATCACTCAGTGTTACATTTTTGAATAATAGAAAGGTCAAAAGAACAGCATTCATTTGAAATAGATATCTTTTGTAACATTATAAATGTCTTTACTGTCACCTTTGATCAATTTAATGCATTTAGTCCATCACTTGGATGTGGCTGTGATTACAAGAGGTAAAAATAATATAAATACTGTTTGTTTAATCACACAAACCGCTCATTTCGTATCTTAAGTCATCAATGTGTACTTACATTTACGAGTCATTAAATCATGTTTAATTTAGACTTCTCTGTGCATGCTCTTTGAGGTGGTGACCATAGACCTCCATTATATGACTGACAGACAAGAACGGTTTGACCTAAAAATATCAAAATTGAAACTACTGCGGAAACAGAGACACCTACATCTTGGATGCCCTTGAGGTAAGTTAAAACATACCAAAAATTAATTTAAAAGTGAACTATCCCTTTAACGGACCAGCGTAAACGGCAGCCATTGTCCACCACAGGTCCACATGATGTGTGCCATTTGGGACAGCCCCTTACTAGGGAGTTTCTGAGCTCAATACTGACACCCTGTGGACAAAGCTGTGACAAAACATCTGCAAATGCAAATAGGTTCAATATGCCAATTACCAAACAAGGTGCAGAACATCCCTCCAAGGACAGGGTCAGGTAAGGAGGCAAACAGGGCGGTGAACTTCCCAATAGTTCCCAATAAAAACATTATGCCTGCTCCATACTGTATAACTCTCCTACTTCCCACCTGTAGGAGAAATCAAGACACAAGAAAAAACACTGCTTAAATACATTTACAAAATGAAAGATGACACTGAAAACAGAGAAAATGTGGAGAAAAATGTAAGTAATGAATAGTGTATCTGTAATACACCTGATAGGCCTATCAGCTACACACCCTGAAGGACTGATCAGTTGTCACAAATCCAGACAGTAGAACTGCATTTACCCACTTCTGTCTCAAACTATCTCACCTTTGTAATGCCAAGCACCCCTATATTAGGACTTGAAGAGGTTGATCCATTTCCTGTTCCAAGCAGCCCTGCAATGATACAGCACACTCCTTCTGTAAAGATCCCCCTAGAAAAGAAAAACAGTACAGAAACCATGAAACTAAATCCAACAAATATTGAAGAATTACATGTAAAAATATATATAAAATTACATTTTTGCCCTTAAATTCCACAATGATTTTTTTTTCAATAAACATTTATTTGTACGTTCTCAATCATCATTCCATCATAAAACTAAGCATTTAGGTATCATATTGCTAAGACATATTATTAGATATAGAGTGACAACTGATATGCATTTAAGTAAGTAATCTGTTTAACAAAAGAATTTGAAGAACAGATCTTCAACTTGGCCATATAAATATCAGCAACTGCACTAATTTGCGAATTTTTCCTCAGTTTGGGGCTGAATAAAATTGAGGTGATTTCTTTTTCCTCAAGTGTCATTTACTGACCCTCAAGCTGTTCCAAACCTGTATGAATTTCTATCTTTAGCTGAACACAAAAGAAGATATTTTGAAGAATGTCGAATACAGTATAGACCATTTTTCCATACTATGATCAATGGGGTCATCAATGTTTGTTTGGGATACGCTATATGGCACTGTATCATGAGCCATGGCATGAATTATTCATAAAAAAAAAAAAAAATATATATATATATATATATATATATATATATACACACACACACATACGGTTAAAAGTTTAAGATCGGTAAGATTTTTAAAGTTTTTAAAAGAAGTTTCTTCTGCTCACCAAGGCTGCAATTTTTTGATAAAAAATACACAATAAACACAGTAATATTGTGAAATATTATGACAATTTAAAATGACTTTTTTATGTTAATATATATTAAAATGTATTTTATTCCTCTGAAAAAAAGCTGAATTTTCAGCATCATTACTCCAGTCTTCAGTGTCACATGATCCTTCACAAATCACTCTAATATGATGATTTTATGCTCCAAAAACATGTATGATTATTATCCATGTTGAAAACAGTTTTTTACATTTTTATTTCAGGATTCTTTGATGAATAGAAAGTTCAAAGAACAACATTTATTTAATTAGAATATTTTCTAACATTATAAATGTCTTTACTGTAACTTTTGATCAATGTAACTCATCCTTGATGAATGGTAAATGGTAAATGGACTGCATTTATATAGCGCTTTCATAGACCCAATGGCCACCAAAGCGCTTTACAATTTGCCTCACATTCACCCATTCACACACACATTCATACACCGACGGGCCGGCGACGGCAGCCGTGCAAGGCCGCCATCCAGCTCGTCGGGAGCAGCTGGGGTTAGGTGTCTTGCTCATGGACACCTCGACACTTGGTCAGGTGGAACCGGGGATTGAACCACCAACCTTTCGGTTTGTAGACAACCTACATGAACCACTGAGCCACTGCTCAGTGAATAGAAGTATTGATTTCTTATTTATTTCCCAAAAATAAAATACAAATTCTTACTGACCCCAAACTTTTTAAAGGGTAGTGTTTAATGTAACAAAAGCTTTCCATTTCAGATAAAAGCTGTTCTTTTGAACTTTCTATTCATCAAAGAATCCTGAAATAAAAATGTAAAAAACTGTTTTCAACATGGATAATAATCATACATGTTTTTGGAGCATAAAATCATCATATTAGAGTGATTTGTGAAGGATCATGTGACACTGAAGACTGGAGTAATGATGCTGAAAATTCAGCTTTTTTTCAGAGGAATAAATTAAATTTTAATATATATTAACATAAAAAAGTCATTTTAAATTGTCATAATATTTCACAATATTACTGTGTTTTTGTGTATTTTTTATCCAAAAATTGCAGCCTTGGTGAGCAGAAGAAACTTCTTTTAAAAACATAAAAAATCTAATCCGACTTACCGAACTTTTGACCGGTAGTGTGTATGTATATATATATATATATATATATATATATATATATATATATATATATATGTATATATATATGTATATATATATATATATATATATATATATATATATATATATATATATATATATATATATATATATATATATATATATATATATATATATATATGTATATGTATATATGTATGTATATATATATATATATATATATATATGTATATATATATATATATATATATATGTATATATATGTATGTATATATATATATATATATATATATATGTATATATATATATATATATATATATATATATATATATATATATATATATATATATATATATATGTATATATATGTATATATATATATGTGTGTATATATATATATATATATATACACACTATTATTATAAAAGCTATTTTTTTATATATTAGGCTTTTCAGGGTTTTAGCAGTTCTGAAATTTACAGCATGTTTTCACAGTCATTTGAAGTATTTAAAAATCTGAATCGTCATGATATGTCCCACTGCTTGTTCTTACCTATTTATAGCGTGCACAGGGAGGAAGTTGGAGCTCCAGAGAGGCGAGCGCAGGCGTAAGAATCCCAGATGACTCAACAATACCAGCTAGAGTGGCACTAAACATGCCTAGCACTCCTGCTAACGTCACTCTCGGCAAACCCCACTGACCTGTGACGCACACAAAATCAAGAAAATGATCTGATTTGGAAAGAGTTTGGTCATTGCTCCACCAATATAATTCCCTTCTAATTGTTTTACTGTGGTAAAAGTTTAGGAAAAAGTCATAGTGACATTTTCTGATAAACAAGCTGCTATAAATCATGGGTGTTACAGGAAGCAAGCAAAGTCCTTACATGGATAGGGGAAACGAAACCACGGCGCCCGGGTCATAATATCGCCCCGGGAGTCGGTCCGAGCCTTGTAGCCGTACTGATTTGGGTCATTCGGCAGCACATCCGTCAGGGTGAGAATATAGCAAACCAGCCATACCAACATGATCGCCATGATGATCTACTGAAATCAGGATAATCAGTTACGAAGGAAAAAAATGTTCAGAAGTGAGGATTTCAATCTGTAAATGTGTTGATAACTTGCTCACACCCATGTCATCTAAGATGTCCACGTCTTCCTTTCTTCAGTCGAAATGAATTAAGGTTTTTGATGAAAACATTCCAGGATTTTCTCCATGTAATGGACTTCAATGGGAACCAAATGGTTCAAGGTCCAAAAGACAGTTTCAGTGCAGCTTCAAAGGGCTTTAAACGACACCAGACGATGAATAAGGGTCTTATCTTAGGATCCTTCCGAGTCATGACTCGAAAAAGATTGAACGAGTTTTGATAAACGAGTTTGAACAGGAGAGTCACGAACGCTCATCACAGAACAGAGCAAGGCGAGCATTTGTGCTAATAAAACTTAAACTTTTTTATTTATTTTTTCAATGCCCTCAATCGCTTCGCTGAGATAAGACCCTCATTCATCGCCTGGTGTCGTTTAAAGCCCTTTGAAGCTGCACTGAAACTGTCTTTTGGACTTTGAACCATTTGGTTCCCATTGAAGTCCATTATATGGAGAAAAATCCTGGAATGTTTTCATGAAAAACCTTAATATCTTTTCGACTGAAGAAAGAAAGACATGGATATATTGGATGACATGGGTGAGTAAATTATCAGCTAAAGTTTTTTTTTTAAAGTGAACAACTCCTTTAATCCAACCAAAATAAAAGTTTGTGTTTACATAATATATGTGGGTGCACTGTGTATAATTATTTTATATATATATATATATATATATATATATATATATATATATATATATATATATATATAAATACACACAAATGCTTGTATATATTTAAGAAATATTTTCATGTACATACTTTATATAGATTTATAATTGAGATTATATATAATTATAAATATTTTAAATGTAAATGTTTTTTTCTTAAATATACATGCATGTGTGTGTATTAATATATATCTATATACAAAATAACTATACACAGTGCACCCACATATATTATGTAAACACAAACTTTTATTCATTCGGTTCACGTGACGTCACTGTAGCTTTGCGCCGCCATCTTTGCGACCAGTTTGCGACCGACGGTCACATTAATGCCTGCAATGTGTTGTGCAGTTGGCTGCAAAAACAGCCGAAAGAGGAACCCTGAACTGGTATTTTATTCCATACCAAAAGAAGAGAGAATAGAAAATCTTTTTTTTAAAGACTTAGTCTCATGTTGCTGATTTGTGGTTTATTATATTTCTATTACAGCCTACTCTCAGTGGCCAACATATACAAACAGATAGACAGATAATGTTTTTTCTTCATTAAATTTGTTGGATCTGTTTAAATGCACTTTATCGTGGTAAGTTATTAGATTTGGGGTTATTTTGACATAACTGTCTGTCTGTCTGTCTGTCTAAATCTAATAAATATTTTTCTGAAGTTCATAAAGATGTGTTCGTCTTGCGTTTGTCTTCGTCAGACGCGCTTTAGATGTTATTTTTGTGCAAGTGTTAGCTCTGCAGACGATGCATAATCAGCCTTGAAATGCATATTAAAGGACTAACGTTAGTTCTTCCAAAAATGATAACTCTGCCGTCATTTAACTACTCACCATCATGTGCAAATCCTTAAGTTTACTTTCCGTGGAAGACAAAGGGACATTTTTGAATTATGTAGCCTAAGACTCTTCTTGTCGATGTAATAAGAGTGAATGAGTAACAGCCTACTGGGGGCTGTCAAGCAAAAAATAATAATAATAAAAGACAAAAAACATCACAAAAGTATCATAAAAGTGATATAATACTACTTGTCCGTTATATTAATATCGTTATTTATTAATATGATAGCTTTATGTGACGAACAAACTGCAATTTATGTCGTTATATTATAATCACGAAGAGCTTTACCTCTTGATAGCTTTTAACCGCAGCCAAATCATTCAAAAAGATTCGAACTTCGAAAGACTCATTTCGATATTTGTGATTAACCTTCTCTGTAAGTTAACTGAACATCTGTTCTATCAGAGAGATATGGCAGTCTTTTATAATATTTGACTGATGTCTCTGACTGTGCTGATGCAGTTGTCTCTGTCCCAGTGCTGATGTTCGGATTAGAAAGATTCATTCATGCCAGCCGAACTGCTGCAGAGGATTCATTAATGACATCGCCTCAACTCTCATGAACGCGTGCCATAGCTCTATGACAAATGTATTTCTATTTCATGAAAGGCCAATTAGGGCAAGCCTGGGGCAGATAATAATGGACTAAAGAAAACTGGGGGTAACAAATAAGGATCGGAGCCTAAAATTGAAATTTTCTCAAGGTATCTCTATCTCTCTCTCATTCAAATAGGCAGTTTGAGCGGCCGTACCGGGCGAGTCGGTCGCAAATATGGCGGCGTTCTATTTGTAGTGACGTAGGTGGCATCTATGAATTTTGGATGCACTTAATCACGATTAATCCTTAAACAGCTCTAATTATAATATTATCAAAATGCATGATGATGATGTAGTGGATGTAGCTGGGGGTTCGTACGGGAAACATCTTGAATATTTGCACATGTGTGATGTGACAGCCTTTTTCTCTAGAATAGCTAGGAAAAGGACAAGCCCAGTTCCTCAAATACTGAGCGAACAAAACAATAAGGAAGATGCACCTGGAACGACAAAACACACAGATGTATTCAAATGGTAAATGGACTGCATTTATATAGCGTTTTCAACACACCGACCCATGACCACCAAATCTCAAGAACTCACATCAGAGACAGGCCCCAGTGGCTGCCAGCGCGGTCTCCTGCCGTCTGGAAGACAGACAGGCCGATGAGGGACACTGTGGGGGTGACAGTCAGGGGCCCGATTGAGTTAAGGAGGATCCCAGGGATTCCAGCAAACCCTATGACCACCTCAATCAAGCTGGACACAATAATAGCGCCCTGAATCTACAGAGAATTGACACAAACACACAGGTCAGGACGCAGAACGTTACGAAGGCAGTGATAACTGGTTCAATCGTTAGACATTAGTCACGCACCTCTTGCATTCGTGGGTGCCAAATATGAGACGTGTTGAGAGGAATAGACCAGTTTCCGTAAATCTCCTCTGAAACCCAAAACCATGGTTAAGCATTAACTTCCACAATGTGGAATGTAAACATATTCTCAACAGACAATGGACTGATTTACACACATTGCACAACTTTGCAGGTTTTTTATGTAAACTTGATTCTTGTTCAACTTTTAAAAACATTTTCTGAGACGTGCAAACACTTTCAATTGTTGGTCGTTGGGGTTGGTAAGATTTGTTTTTGTTTTTGAAAGAAGAACCTTATATTCACCAAGGCTGCATTAATTGATCAAAAACACTATAATCTATGAAATATCTATTTGATAGGGCTGTCAAACGATTAATCGCGATTAATCACATCCAAAATAAAAGTTTCTGTTTACATAATATATGTGGGTGAAGTGTGTATAATTATTATATATATAAAAATACACACACATGCTTGTATATATTTAAGAAATATTTTAAAGTATATTCTGTATATAGATTTATATATAATTTATATTATTTAAAAATATAAATATTTTATATATAAATAATATTTTTTTCTTGAATATACATGCATGTGTGTGTATTTATATATATACAAAATAATTATACACAGTGCACCCACATATATTATGTAAACACAAACTTTTATTTTGGATGTGATTAATCATGATTAATCATTTGACAGCCCTACTATTTGAAAATATTTTATTAATTTCTGTGATGGCAAAGCTGAATTTTCAGCATCATTACTCCAGTCTTCAGTGTCACATGATCCTTCAGAAATCATTCTAATATGATGATTTGCTACTCAGGAATTATTATTGAAAGGTAATATATATGTACATGCATCAGGCAGACGACTTTAGCCAGTCAGTGCATCTTACTGGGGTTTTAAGATGGCATTTTAATAAAAATAGTTTTAAAAACCTTTTAAAAACATCTCAAAACCAGTCCAGTTCCAATTGGTTGTTCTTGGTCTTGCTGTTTTGGTGAGTTTATCATCCCAAATAAACACTTGAACAACAATTGCTGCATCCCAATTCAGAGGCTGCATCCTATTAAGTTTCAACATACTCAAATATGCAATGATACAAATGTAAAGAAAAAAACAACTTTAGAGCGGTACACATGTCAACTTATATCTCACTAAGATGCGATTATATATAGTTTATACTCTTCATTATATAAAGAAAGGGACCATAGTGAACTTAGTGAACTTATTTTCAGACTTTAAAAAAGTCATTTATCATCGCTCATTCCCACCTTCGAGTCCTCGAAGGATGCAGCCTCTGAATTGGGACACAACCAATGTTTCAGTAACCACAGGTCATCTGTAACGGCATAGGTATGACGTCAAAACTTGGAGTCTAATTCGCGCTAGTTTCTTGGAGATTTTCCTATGGAAAATTTGTGAAACGATCGGATATATATAATCAGGGCTGTCAAACGATTAAGTACACGATTAATCGCGATTAATCGCATCCGAAATAAAAGTTTGTGTTTACATAATATGTGTGGGTCCATTGTGTATAATTATTTTATATATATATATATGTGAATACACACACATGCATGCATATTTAAGAAAAATATATTATTTATATATAAAATATTTATATTTATATATAATATAAATTATATATAAATCTATATACAGTATACCCATGAAAATATTTAATGTGTATTTACATATATAAAATAATTATACACAATGGACCCACACATATTATGTAAACACAAACTTTTATTTTGGATGCGATTAATCACGATTAATCACTTGACAGCCCTAATATATAATGTTTTTTTTTGTCAATTTATGAGTAAAATAAAGCCTATGTAAACATAGCTTGACGATACTTTGACGTCTTGTTCTACAGCGTAAACTGCACACACTCACACCCCAACCTGTCTTATCTAGTTACTTATTAAAACCATTAACGCTTTAAAAAACAAAAAATTCTAAATTCGCATTGGGTGTGAAAAACCCATTATAAAACCCAATTGGAAAATCTTAATGAAACCATCGGCGAATTAGTCCTCCTATGGGAGATATTTTGTCTATTCAGTCTGCGTTTTAACCTACAGCCAAAAATATGCTTGCAAATTATTTATATGTTGACCTGAGGAGGTAACATAGACAAAGTGTCAGACAAAATATCAACAAAATAGAAAATGAAAAGGCATAGTTCACCCAAAAATGAAAATGTTGTCATAATTTACTCACCCTCGTGTTGTTCAAACCAGTATTAATTTCTCTCTTTGTCTGAACACAAAAGAAGATATTTTGAAGAATGCTGGTAATTACCAACATTCTTTAAAATATCTTCTTTTGTGTGCATACAGGCTTGTAACAACATGAGGGTGAGTAAATGATGACCGAATTTTCACGATCCCTTTAATATTTGGTTCGTGCAAATGTAATATGTCTGAAAGCTTCCCCCACTGATAGTGACTGTAAAAATGCACACAGTGTGTAACAGTGTTTGTACCTTCAGGAGGACATTTCCATCTATCCAGCCTCAGAATTGCCTGGGCAGGGATGAGAAAGGCAAAAGCACTAGCCTGGAACAAAGGCAACCTGATCATGACACAGAAACACATTAATACAGTTACAACTAATCACATATTTCTGTACTGAAGCACACGTTAAATAACTCACCTGACACCAAATGTAGTTTGTATGAGCGTAGTGATCCCCACACAGGTGAAGATGGTGCCGACTAACTGGCTGATGGTGTACTGGTCCTTCCCCACACACATGGCTTCAGCCAGTAAGAAAGGTACAGCAATCGTTCCACTGAAGCATGTCAGGTAGTGCTGGAGATGCAGACGCAGGAGGGTTTATTACTGGGTGAGTCAGATTTGAAGAGAGTATGAGAATGTTAAAAGTGTACCTGCAGTCCCAGCAGTATGCACAGATACCAAGGCGGGACGTCCTCGATTTTGTAGATCATATCGAATCCTGGCACCTGATTCGGACCCTCATCAGACGCTCTTGGCCAGGTCAGCAGGCATCTCATGTAGCTCTGTAGCCTCTGCTGGAACAAATCCATCTGAAGGTGGGAGCTGATGGAGAACAAACATATGATTCATGCATGACAATTGCACTATTTGTGTGCACAGCTTTTGATGAAGTGCATTTAACAATCTGTTAATACATGTTTTGCAAGCTTTAATATAAATTATATATATACACACATATACATGCCTGTATACAGCTATTTTAATTATATTTGTACGACAATTAAAGCCAAACTTGATAAAATATGTATTGGTATCAGTGCTGTTTTGTTAACTAAGACTAAAATGATTAAAAATAGATCAAAACGAGAATAAACGTCACACTTTACAACAAGATTTTGTTTGTTAGCATTAGAATAATTACATTAGTTATTATGAATTTACAGTGAACAATATGTATACATTTTGTTGTTGATCTGAATATTTGTCAATTAGGGCTGTCAAACGATTAATCGCGATTAATCGCATCCAAAATAAAAGCTTGTGTTTACATAATATATATTTGTGTGCACTGTGTATAATTATTTTATATATATAAAAACACACATGGTTGTATATATTTAAGAAATATTTTCATGTATGTACATATATAATTTATATTATATAGAAATATAAATATTTATATATAAATACTTTTTTTCTTCTTAAATATACATGCATGTGTGTGTATTTATATATATATATATATATATATATATATATATATATATATATATATATATAAAATAATTATACACAGTGCACACACATATATTATGTAAACACAAACTTTTTAAAACTAAAGATAAGTTGAAGTTCTAAAATGATTAAACCTAAAAATTGAATAAAAATAAATTAAAGCTAAATAGAAATAAAACTAACTAAAATAAAAATGATAACTGAAAATATAAAAATAAAAGCTAACTCAAAATATGAATAAGTGGTATATAAGTCACACATTGGCATATTGGTATCAGATATACAGTATGTATATATCTATATCTAAAAATAATAGTTTGTAAAATAATAGTGAATTTAAACAATTTTAAATGATAAAGAAAAAGTGACACTGTTAGCATTTTCAAAGAAGCCAGGTTCAAAAGTTGGCAAGTTACCCTCTCATTTAACATTTATAAATCACTTAATATTTAATATTTAACTACAGATAATGTATCTAACTGTAAAAGACAGCAAACAGACCCCAGTAAAGTCTATGATAGTGAATATGAGCGGCCTCCATTAACCAAATAATTAGTAGAATTCACCACAACTAAAACAAAATTCTATATTTTAAATATAATTCTGTTTTCTTTCTGCTTTTTAAGTGATAAGTTAGGCTGTAACACTGTGGCATGTTCTAGTTTGGCTCCATCCCAGTTTTTTGCAGGGTAGACATTTCATTGATACGCATGACAAGTTAACTGCTCAATTATGTGTTAAACCAGAGACAACATGGTGAAAAACAACAAATATCACGACTCATCATTAAGCAATAAGGCATTATAGTGCCTTATTGCTTAATGTTTAATGATGAGTCGTGATATTTGTTGTTTTTCTGAATATGTTAAATCTAATCAATAAAATTGAGGTAATAGATTACAATCAGTATTGATAATTAAATTTAACAAATTAGAATTGAGTAATAGCTAACCAAATGAATTACTTAAAAGTTAACCATTTAAAATGAGTAGAATGTTTTTTTAAACAAAAATATCAGAAAAAAACAGACTAACAAAGATGAATTAAGAATTCTTTTTATTGCCAACACTGAAGATACCTGATGATAACAAGCAGAATCACTGAAGGAGAAAACCATATTTTTAAGTCACAATTATGGAGATCAGTGTGTGTTTTAGTTGGACCAATTCTTAATTAAGAATTCTTAATTCTTGGGTTCTTAATTCATCTTTGACGTTAGTCTGTTTTTCCGATATTTTTTGTTTAAAAAATTTGTAAATTCTACTTATTTTAAATGGTTAACATTTAAGTAATTCATGTGGTTAGTTATTACTCAATTCTAATTTGTTACATTTAATTAATAATACTGATTGTAATCTGTTGCCTCAACTTTATTGATTAGATTTAACATATTCATATTCATTCGTATTAATTTTTACATTTTATGAACAACAATGCAGGTGCTATTCCAAACTAATATTGCACACATTTTACCCATTCAGAAATATCTGTACTTGGGTAAAAACCACATAGGAGCCTGATAAAAATAAGAGGTGGCTTTAAGAGGATTTTGCATAAGGTCTTCAGATTATAGAATACCTCCAATATCTTTTGCAATACTGTTTTATAGTCAGCTTAAACGCTGGTTTGAGAAAATAATTAGATAAGTGATGGATACAGTGCAAAGAAACATAATATCTCTAGAAATGTGACTTATCCAATCAAATCAGTGGACCAGAACGGACTGTTCAATCTTTCGCCTACATTTACACTTCTTAGTGTTACATGTTCCATCATGCATTTAATTTGCACAAGCATACAACTACAACATTAAAGTATTATTTATACAGATTTATATATGTATATATAAAAAAGAAGACCACTATACTCATTCAGATCATTCACTGACTCAAACTGCCAAAAAGCAAAAAACTTTGACCTACTTTATTACTTACTCTTTATATTCTGAGGGAAAAAAAATAATAATAATAAAATAATAATTATATATATATATATATATATATATATATATTTTTTTTTTTTTTATCAAAAAATATTGGAGCTATATATATATATATATATATATATATATATAAGACTCCAATATTTTTTGATAAAATAAAAATTATATATATATATATATATGTAAAATATATATATATATATATATATATATATATATATATATATATATTGCATTTGAGTCAATCATTTTTGAAATAATAATCTAGCACAATTCTTTGCCTCTCATATCTGAACATTTATGCGCATCCAGATAAGCAAGGCCTTATTTTAAAGGTACTTGATGACCATGATTCAGATTTTAATTAGTTAGCACTCAATAATAATACTAATTTAAAAAGTGTTACATTTTTGTCTAATATAAAATAGACAACTCTCAGGCGTTTTATTAAATTAAATTCTACTGTGAAGTCATCACAAATCGTTATCTTTAACCAAAACAATCCCTCCTGTTCTTCTATTCCTTGACATAAACATCTGCAGTGTGACCCAAATCAGTGTTTTAATGCCCAACAATGACACCACACTTGAAGGATATTTTACCTTAAACTCCTCTGCATGTTCAGACTGATTCATTGGCCCTTGGAGGATGTGCGGGTCTCTGTGCTGCTGTCTCCCAGAGGCCACGTGAGACCTGAGACCCCTCTGGCTGCAGAGCGCTGGTTTTATGGGAGTTGCGAGAGACAGAAGGGGACCAGATTACACAGGTTAATAATCTGCCCTTGGTCCTGGACTTTACTCCCCCTGCCTGTGCTCATCAAAAGGCCGACAGTGTGAACACAACAGGAACTGTGTTCATGGATCAATGGGAAGTCTCCTTTGGATGTGAACCACAGGCAAGGCCTCACTAAAACACAACATGTGATGTTATTCTTCAGGGCAAAGACTTTTGAACAGTTATCTAAATGCAACAATATCTTAATTTTCTTCAAAAGAAGTGTGATCTATACTGGCAAGTGTAAATCTCAATAATAGAGTGGTTACAGAAAACACAAAAGGTTTATGGTAATGGTCTGGTAGATAGACCTCAGTAGATAAAGCAGTACAAACCTTAGGTCCAAATCTTCCACTGTACTCTTGGACCCCTTGTATTGTAGTACTGGACATGTGACATTAGTGGAGCTGCGATATTCACTTCTGTGGCCAGTAGAGGGCGCAACAGACCAACTGGGTGAACCTGAGGATCAGATTCTGTCGCCCTGTCTCAAGAATATTTTTCCAAATGAACCCATGAAATATTGTTTTAAGATGATATAGCATTTTATATGAAAAGACATCATGGAGTAATTTGAGATATGGGACATTAGCACAACTTGTGTAGTAAGCAAAAAAAAAAAATGTTAAAGGAGTAGTTCACTTTAAAAAAAAACTTTTGCTGATAATTTACTCACCCTCATGTCATCCAAGATATCCATGTCATTCTTTCTTCAGTTGAAAAGAAATTAAGGTTTTTGATGAAAACATTCCAGGATTTTCTCTGTATAATGGACTTCAATGGGAACCAGACGGTTCAAGGTCCAAAGACAGTTTCAGTGCAAACTGTAACCTGTTCAAAGGGCTTTAAACGATTCCAGATGATGAATAAGAGTCTTATGAAGCAAAACGATCACTCATTAAAAACAAAAATAACAAATTTTAAGTTTTATAAGCTCAAATGGTCGCCTTGCTCTGTTCTGTGATGCGCGTTTGTGACTCTCCTGTTCGAACTCGTTCATCAAAATGAACGAATCTTTTCCAGAGTTAGACTCGTTCATTTTGTTCGTTGAATGAAACAAATGACATGAAAAAAGATTTGTTCATTTTGATAAACGAGTTCGAACAGGAGAGTCACGAACGCGCGTCACAGAACAGAGCAAGGCGAGCATTTGAGCTTATAAAACTTTATAACTTTTTTTTATTAGATGAGCGATCATTTCACTTGATAAGACCCTTATTTATCATCTGGAATCGTTTAAAGCCCTTTGAACAGTTTGCAGTTTGCACTGAAAGTGTCTTTTGGTCCTTGAACCGTTTGGTTCCCATTGAAGTCCATTATATGGAGAAAATCCTGAAATGTTTTCATCAAAAACCTTAATTTCTTTTCACATCTTGGATGACATGGGTGCAAGTTTGACATGAGTAAATTTAGAAATAAAATAAAAATTACTAAAATGAAAACTGAAAATATAAAAAGCTAATTCCAAATATTTGTTTTCATAGCATATACATAACACTACAACGACACTCAAAATTACAAATTGTTGCTTTACTCCAACTGAAAATGTACTTAAAGTGGACGTAAACACACTTAAATTAATGTATATATTGGACAGTAGAATGATGTGACTGACTGGCTTTCATAAGAATGACCACATCAATTTCAAAACTTTACAGAAAAATCCTCCTTTTATTTATCTATGCAATTCAGCTCCTTACTGAGGAAGGAGGATTTCAAGGAGACGCACATCTGCGTCACGCAGGACTGAGACAGGCACACAGGAAACACTCAGGAAGCGCTGTCTGGAGAAGACTTAAACAGAAGTCTGGGATATTTCTCTTTTCCAGCTTTAAGGTTGTAGCCTGAAAGACACGTTTTCACAGGCTCATGCAACAATTGTCTAAGATCAGAAGAAAAAGACGTGGATGAGACGGGGGAAGAGGATGTCCAGAGGGGACTGACCTGAAACCAGTGATGTAGGGGCAATCCCAAAACACACAGTGATCAAAGTAACACATCATCATTCAGGTCATATCTAAACAACTGTCTGCGCCCTCTATGACACACACACAGAATTTGCCGTCTTTAAACACCTTTATTACCACGTTAACACTTGCTTACATAAAAAATGTTTCGTATTATTACAAAACCATAGAAAAACAAACAATCAATAACTTAAACACTCAGGTGTCGGAAGTCACACAAGTCAACAGAATATTAATTTACTATTAACCTAAATAAACTTCCTGTGTTCAGCTAACAAATGCCTGTCACGAGTATTCTCCAATACATGCTCAAGCATGTTCAAACTAAGGGCACGGTGTACAAAGGTGGTGAGTTTTTTTATGCGTGTGTGTGTGGGCGTGTTTTACTGGGCTCTTCTGGACATCAGCATCTCTCTGATGTTGTCCTCCGCGTCTTTAACGCTGCGCTCCAGGTATGTCTTCTTTTGCTGTGGAGAAAACAGAGAAGACTAAATTAAGTTCACTGTGACTTTATATTCGGAAACATCAGAAGGTTTTTCCCTTTCTGAACACACCCTTTTTTACTCCCCAAACTGCGTGACCGAGCTGTTAAAATTCTTCAAGATAAGATAAGAAGATCTTTTTTGGATCTCGTTCAAAGGGGGTTGTGACCCTTGATTGCTCAGAATAAATAAGGTTAAAGGTTTCTCACTGTACCTAAATTCAAAAATATATAGACTAGAGAGATTCTGTTAAAGGTGTTGCATGAGAGAAAGTGTGAATGTGTTACGCAATGTGTGCCAGGATGTGTCATCACAAGACAACACCTGGTTAGTGGCCTCTGCAGGCCTCTACCTGAAGTCTTCCGGATATGTGTTGCAAAATAAGTGAGTCAAATGAGTTTGCGCACACACACACACACACACACACACACAGAAAACCTTTGCCCAAGGCGATGTGGCACAATCTCATAAACACAATAAATAAGACACATATAACATTAACAATCCATGTTTTTACCTTACATCCCGATTTCATGGTCTGTGAGTGGCCGTATTTTAATTGTAGGGATGCACGATATATCGGCCAGCATATTGGTATCGGCCGATATATGTTCATTTTTAATGTTATCGGCCTGGTAAGAAAATGTGGCCGATATATTAAAGCCGATAAATAATGTATTATTCCCTTCAGCTGACACACTTGTTGAGCACTGTTTATGTTTTTGAATTTCTTGATATATGATTGAAATCTCTTCAAAAATGAAAATACGGTTCGGTTACAACATCTGTCATATCGAGAACATCATTATAATTGTGCGCTTGGGACATGGATTTAATTGTGAGACTTTTGTTTATTGTAATCAGGCTCTCAAAATTAGATAAAAATTTGGATTTAAGTTTATCGGCCGATATATCGGTTATCGGCTTTCAAATATAAAGATTGATTGGTTATCGGTATCGAGTCAAAATTTTCATATCGGTGCATCCCTATTTAATTGTATGTGGTTTTAGGTCGAAACGAGGATTGTGGGCTGGCATCTTTACATGTTTACATCTGTAACCAAGCATTACTGCACATTAGCTCTCTACTGTCTGGGAATCCCACCCTTCCTCCATTCCCCTCTCAGTGACGCATGAATGCAGCTACATCCTCAAAAAACAAATTAGATGTCAATAACTTTAAAAGGATAGTTCAGTCAAAAATGTCAACCTGTTTGACATGCGTTTATTTTCTAAACATAAATTATGACATTTTTAATGCAACATTATGTAACGGAATGGGTAGATTCAAGATGCGAGGACTTCGAGTGCAGAAACAAATGGGTATATTTATTAAAGGGGTAGATCACTTTTAAAAAAAAACGTTTGCTGATAATTTACTCACCCTCATGTCATCCAAAATATCCATGTCATTATTTCTTCAGTTGAAGAAATTAAGGTTTTTGATGAAAACACTCCAGGATTTTTCTCCATTTAATGCACTTCAATGGGAACCAAATGGTTCAAGGTCCAAAAGACAGTTTCAGTGCAGCTTTAAAAGGCTTTAAACGAGTCCAGATGATGAATAAGGGTCTTATCAGCGAAACGATCGCTCATTTAATAAATAAATAACAAAGTTTAAGTTTTATAAGCTCAAATGTTCGCCTTGTTTTGTTCTGTGATGCACGTTCGTGACTCTTGTTCGAACTAGTTTATCAAAATGAACGAATCTTTTTTCGTGTAATTTGGTTCATTCAACGAACGAAATGAACGAATTAACTCGGGAAAAGATTTGTTAATTTTTGATGAACGAGTTCGAACAGGAGAGTCACGACGTGCATCACAGAACAGAGCAAGACGAGCATTTGAGCTTATAAAACTTAAACTTTTTTTTTTAAATGAGCGATCGTTTCGCTTGATAAGACCCTTATTTATCGTCTGGAATCGTTTAAAGCCCTTTGAACAGTTTGTAGTTTGCACTGAAAACTACAGGTTTTAGTTTACTACAGGTCTTTTGGACCTTGAACCGTTTGGTTCCCATTGAAGTGCATTATATGGAGAAAAATCCTGGAATGTTTTCATCAAAAACCTTAATTTATTTTCGACTGAAGAAAGAATGACATGGATATCTTGGATGACATGGAGGTGAGTAAATTATCAGCAAAAGGTTTTTAAAAGTGAACTACTCCTTTAAGTAACAAAATACAAACAAAACAAGAGCAATAACGGGCAGGATCAGAAAATAGACCATAGACAACGAACCAGCACAGGACCGCAAACACAGGGAGACTAAATAGGAAGCAAACAAGGCAGGTGGGAGAACTTAATCAATAATCAGGTAACAAGATGGGAGGGGCCAGACAATTGACAAGATAGCAGATGGCACAAGAAATAAGACAAGCCATGTGCTGCTCACAACAAACCAGACTAAACACAAACACGACAAACCGGAAATGTCAGAGCTCGGTCACCAAACCAGATATAAACCAAAAAGATGTGACAGAAACCCTGACACATTAGGGATTTCTGTCCTTCCATTGAAAGTCTTTTCCACCAAAATGCTTAAATACATTCATAAAGACTGGCTTTAAGGTGCGGTCAGATTTACAATTTTAGATGACAAAATCCAGTCATTTCAATAGGAATTCACACAATCTGGAATTCTGTGTAAGGGCGAAATATTTCCCCAAGCAGCTTTGCTTAGAAAGTCCTTTGATCAACAGGAAATATGCATGACCAACTGAAGCCAATCCAAAATCTGCATATCATACGGACAACTTTATCAACGTCTTGAAGCGGTTTTAGTGTGAAATAGTCTTTCAATGACAGACATCTACCAAGTTTCATTAAAAATACCTTCTATTGTGTTTCAAAGATGAACAAAAATCTTATAAGTTTGAAACAGCATGAGGGCGAGTCTGATGACTTTTCATTTTTGGGTGAACTATCCCTTTAAACTTTTGGTGGCTTAGCACAAAAAAGAGCAAACTACCTATTTCTGCTTTTAAATAACGTGTTGTTCACTGAGTTTTGAATGCATTGTCTTGTTTTAGTAACGGGCTCATGTGTTGACTATTGCATTAAAACAGGTATTCGGTTACGGTTTTATTCCCGCTAACAGACTTTCCATTCAAACTACGCCAAATGTGTCACAAATATGCAAAAACAAAGAATGCGGAATGGCAAATATCCAAACTCTGCCCTATAAATGCATGAGTCAATTTTTCATTGAAGTGGTGGTTTATTTTTGTAATATAACCCGGCTTGTTTGCGTACAAACCTGCTTGCGTATTTTGTACGCGTCTATGTAGATACCGATGATACAGGTTACTAAAATGCTTGCTTGTTTTTCACGAGAATGAGGTTTGATAATGGGATTTTCACACCATGGCAACTGTTTTGTGATAAGTCTGCATGCCATAGTGAGGAAAATATTCCCTGAGCAAGCATGATAAGAGATATAATAACAATTGATTTCAGCTCACCCATTTTGGACATTACAAAAAGCCACTGATTTCAGTGCTAGGAAAGGTAGAAGAAAGGTCATGAAAATATTTAAGAGGGCAGAAAATGACACAGGAGGGAAAACAATGGCCAACAGGGGTGTGCAGAATGTTGCATTACTCTCTCCATCAATCTGATAAGAATTGGACTGCGAGTGGCACAACACACTGATTACTTATTTGGCTATATATTTTTTCATCCATTCTAAAGGAATGTCACCACCATCAGCACACCCAGAATGCATGTACAGAAACATGATTATTCTGGGTTAAATGCAGTTTTTTAATGACAAGTACCAACCATCACTTAACCCTCAGTTTGTAAACAAATCTAGGGGTGTAACAACATATCGTGCCACAATATATCGCAATACAAAAATGCAACAATACGTATTCGTGGATTGTGACAATATGTATCGTGGATAGTTTACTTAAAATAAAAATGACTGCAATGAGAACAAATTAAAGTTTTCAGAGTTTTAGTGTAAGTACTACGTTATATATAATTTTGAATATAATGTATAATAATGCATTGGGGGAATATTTGTGGGTCCTGATAATGTCAAATGTCTGAGGTTGCCAGTAAAACGTAGCCGAATTTAATTTAAATTTATCTAGTCAGTGAAAGAGTGCAAGCATATTCATCTACAATAACTTATTAATTTCAGCTTCAGAATCATGAATATTGTTATTCTGATGTCATCATTGTCCTTGGGTTACAAGCACCAAGTCCAAGCCTATTCATTTAAACTCACAATGTAATATCAAATTTAGCATTTTAATCAATAGTACATTTTTTGTTAACCTGTATACTTTTTGATCATTTTGGAAGTGTTATATTTGTGCTGGGATCGCTTGTTTGTTTGTAGTGCTTGTGTTTTGTTGTATTTATATTTATTTGTTTTATGGAATGAGTTTTGCTTGAATGTTATATGTTGTATGTAAATATTGGCCCCCCTCTTAAAAGCTTTAATAGCTTCTTTGAGGTTCCCCCTTTTCACACAATAACCTTCCTATTACTATTGTAATTTGTCTTTAAAAATTATGTGTGTGTGTGAAATAAATTCTATTCTATTCTATTCTATACACCCCTAGTATTACAATTAGAAAGTAAAATCTATATACAATACTACTGTATATAAAAAAGTTGGGGGTGAAAAAAGTGTCTCAGGGATTATTTATTAGATAAAAAATACAGTAATATTGAAAAACATTACTTCTATTTAAAAAAAACAGTTTTAAAATGATTCATTATTACTATTTAAAATTTTAAAATACAATTTTTTTGTGATGTCAGCTAAATTTTCAGCATCAATAATCTAGTCTTCAGGGTCACATGATCCATCAGAAATACTAATACATATTGATTTGGTGCTCAATAAGCATGTCTTATTATCAATGTTGAAACATTAGTGCTTAATTTTTAAATTGTGATGCAATTTTTGCGTCATTGCTTGCTTATTTCTTTCCCCCAGTAAGTGACCTCAATCTTTTGAATATTAGTGTTTTGTGAGCTTTCAGTCCAAACTGAATGTGTACTGCAAAGTTATGGCAAGGAAACACATTTTGCTAAGTCTGAAGTGTGGCCTGTGCAGTCTGATTCCCAAACAAATGACTCGGTTCTTCAAATCAATCATTCAAAAAGACTTGCACACTTAAAAGTTACAGGTTTGAATCAGTCTGACACATGCTTCACTGAATGAGCTCACAGTTCAGAGCCGGCTGTACTCAAGAAGATTGTTCCAGTGGTTTATTTATGGATTTATCTCATTTTGGGTGGGGCAGGAATACCTAAAAAGAGCACAGGAACACAAGCTGAAAAAACTAAAGGGGGAATCCCGTTCCCTGTTTGGTGTAGTAATTTTGCATTTACAACTACATCCGTGTTTGAGAAGCTGAAACTAGCCGTTAAGTGTCTGCAGGAATAGAAATGATCCCAACTCAGTGGCGTTTGCCTCCTACACAGCTCTGCTGAGCTGAGTGTGAAACAATCAATCTTTTGACTACATGAATGCCCTGTTGGCTATATGTGTGTGTGTCTTGCTCACTTTTGGAGTCTCCACTAAGCTCTTAAATAACACCATTTAAATGCTGATCTCTTTGATGAATCTGTCAAAGAAAGCCAGACTCTAAAAAATGTTGGTAATTTTTACAGAACAATTCTGTAAAAAATGCTAGGGTAAAAATCTGTTATTTGGTTAACTGTAAGTTACCGTAACATGCAATATATGGCGACAAATGTTTTAACATCACATTCATTTTACTGTAAAATACTATCAAATTTATGTTTTTTGCAAATAATATAGAGAGCAAAATAAAGTTGCATTCCCAAAAGCCCCCTGGTAAAACATTACATATTTTCAAATGAATTGTTTTGTTTAATCTTACTACGAACTAGTCATGTTTTATTAATTTACATAATTTTGATGTCATGTGTTACCCTGATATTGTCTTTGTGAGTATGACCCTGTGAACCGTCTATACTCAAGTATTGATCATGTTTCATGGACAGGCCACTAAGGATGAATTTGGGATTAATCATCATGTGGCTTTCAGTTTTATCACCTCTATTATTAGTTTGTAGTATTCAGTTTGTATCCAGCCTCTCACAGAGACATCAGATGCGTGATGAGATGACTAAACGCCTGTAAAGAGATGACCCGACGCCTGTGAAGAGATGACTCAAAGGTCAACGCCGCTGATATGTTAAGCCCTAAATTAATACAAGATTAATAACTGATTTTTTTCTATGTACATTTCTGAAATGCACTTTCTGTAAAGCTGGGTGATTCTCGCGAAATTAGACTTATGAGGTGTCATGAAACATTTTGATTATAAAAGTAAATGCTATCAAAATAATAAGGATACAGTTATAAACTTCTCACCATGTACTATTTTGCACATGATTTCAAATGACATCATAAATACCAATTTTGTTGTTTTTTCCACATTTAAGGGGAAATTTCTCATTACCGCAACATGTCCATGACTGGATTTGGGTTCTTTGAGATGAAAATATTTATAATTAAAAAACATAAAAAATAAAAAACTTCAGTGCATGTTATACTATAAATATTTACAATAAAGAAACATGTGGTATTTGGTGATCATTGGTAAATGTAGTGGCAATAATAAGGAATATAAATGTGTCCAAGACCAATTATCTCATCCTCCGCAACAATTTTCAATTATTGTTTAAGTCCTCAAGGAACTAACATTTTCAAGATTTTTTTTTGGAAGGGACATAATTGACTGTGACACACACGATGCCTACCAGAAAAGCAGTTCTTATTTTTTCTCTCCAGATAAAAGTTACATTTTTGTTTGTCATAGTACCTACACGACTTTTTAGTTTTCATTACTCGAAACATATACCATATATTTAAGGTAATGTCATGTTGCGGTAATGATAATTTTTTATGGACTTCATCTAAAAATGTAAATAGTGATATAGTAAATATTTTTTTAAATCTTCTAAAAATAATGGTTATAGTAAGTTCAGACCCTAATCTTATATGTGCAAAAAGAAAATAGGCATTTTAAAGAAAAAATAAAGAAAAAAAATGGCATTTTAAAAATTCTGATGCTGGGCACCTTCTAAATCTGGATTTCATGAGAATCACCCAGCTGCTTTGTATTGTGAAAAGCACTATACAAATATATTTGATATTTGAGGTACAATGAACATTTGGGAAGTTTAAGTAGATTATATAATGGTATATTAACATAATATAACTTAATGAAACATACTGTAATAAGTTGAGTTCATGTAATACCTGTAACGTTGTCATGATTTTTTACAGTGAATTTCTGCCAACCACACCTGCCAGCCAATGTTTTTTTTGTTTTTGTTTTTGTTTTTTAAGTTGCAATTTCACAGAACACAGAAAAAAAAATCAGTTTTGGTTCTCTAAACCAAAGGTCATATCAGGACCATAATAATGCATTATAATACTAAAAAGTCACTCAAAATAACACAATCCTATAAGATTAATGCACCAAATTCTGCACTAAACTGGTTATCATCAAAGGTATGAACCCAACAGCTAATGGGGGACTCCCCATTGCCCAAACATGCTGTGTTATGGAAACACTACTCTCCATGCGGATAATGATACCTCAGAAGACTGACCTTCCCAGAACAATGCGGAAGAAGGCACAAAGAGAGGTCTTGTAGCTCTCTCTTCTGCGGTTCTGTATGAATCGGACAGCAGAAGCCTTCATTGTTGTGGCCTGAATGGATCTTCTCATGGGAGTGAGGCCGCCCATAGTGACTTCTGTCAGAACACAGATGACAGGGCAGATAGTCTGCGCAGACACTGCTGTAAAAGAGCCCTTTGTTGTTGCCGGCTCCGCTACAAAAGGCAGAGGTGACGCTTCTGAAAAGCGATGACCTGCCGCAAAGGCCGACAGAACGGATGAGCGGCGAAGAACAGCTGCAAATTTTAATGTGCCAACATTCCACTTTAGAAAAAAAAACATAAACAAGTGCCAAAGGAATGTTGCTTTAGAGATTTATAATTCTAGAGAAAAGAGGGTGGAAGATGCCTCTGGGTGAAAGTATTCATTCTGAAGAGAAAACACAAACTGGTTTTGAGTTGCAGAGATGTTTGTCTTACAGAAACAAAAGACGTATTCTTAAAAGAGCCACTGAAACAGGAACTGTAGCTGCACCTGAAATATTTGTCTAAAGGCAAGACACTACAAGCACAAAATTTCATGCATTAATTTTGAGATTTTGGCCTACTTGGCTTTTCCTACTGTGTTTGGAAGAGGCTAGAAGAGGCTTAGTCGAACCAAAATTAAACAAATATTCTCAGATTATGTAATCCGCTACTGCAGAGAAACACATAAAACATTGTCAATAAATTACTTAAATGTTTAGACCATCTACTTGCTGTTCAAGACATTCATAATCACTACATTTGCTGGTATGCTGTGGCACTTGAGAACTGATTATTCAGTGTTGAGGAGTAGTTAACTACAAGTAGCTAGCTACTAACTTAACTACATTTTTTGGCAGTAGCTCAGTTGCTTTTTAAACAGTGTAGCTTTTCCAGTAGCTAACTACTTTTTGCAGAAAGTAGGGGTGTAGCGCGAGCAAAAGCTAGATGCAAGGATATTCTTCTTCTTCTTCTTAGATTACAAACTCATTTTTTCCATTACCGCCACCTGTTGTTTAATCACGCATCTTGCGGTTAACGGTTCACTGAACGTACAGAAGTGGGTTGACACACCCATATTATGATTATAAAGCAAGACGTGACGGCAGATTTGGAGGATGGAGAAACAACTAACATTAATTACCCATGGCCTTATTTGTCCAAGTTCAATCAGTATTTTTGAGAAAAAGTTCTACATGCAATTTACGTTGGATGTATATTTCGTTCTTGCAATGGTGTAGGCTATTTGTTGCACTTTTGACAAACAGTCAGAGATATTTTAGTGTTGTGTGTAATAAAACAATACTCTTTGAAATCGTAATTGCATTGCCTTGTTTTAAACACTAAATATTTTACTTAAAACATTCCTCAGACACTTATTCAGTTATTTGTAATATACGTTGTTCAAAAAGCAAAAGTAGTTTCAGTGTAGCTATAGCTACATAGCTACTTTTTGATTGTAACTTGTAGTGTAGCTAACTACTTTTCTAAACAGGTAGCTTGACTGTAGTTAAACTACTTTAACTTACGAGTAGCTTGTAGCTTGTCAAACTACAGTTTCAGAGTAGCTTCCCCAACACTGTAAGTATTATATAAAGGCTCATATTAAAGGTTGAATCAGTGATTTCAGGCCTAAACAAAAATTATCACGTTAATCTAATCTTTCCTGAACGATACGCTAGCTGTCCGCCCCATAAGCAGGCTGTCAAAAAAACAGGTGTCTGTAGGCAGCCTAGACTCTGAGATATGCACACAAAAACAAATAGGAACAACCACCACTCAAAATCAAAATAAACAGTGTTTTAACCATTTGCGACAGAAGGGGGTGTTGTTTGTTTTTGCGCTCGTTCACGGTGTTTGCACGCAAGGTCGAAGCTGAAGAATAAGCTAGCGTCTATCAACTCTATGCTTTCAACGGACAAGATACATTTAACATGGAAGAGGCAATCCCCAAGAAGAGGAGGAGGATTAGGGCGAGGGAATACCGTCGTTTATCGTCAAAGAGAAACAAATAATAATCGGGAAGGCTTTTGAACGGTGGAGAGAACTCAAATAATTGAAAATGTTTAAATCGGACGCCGTTTCTTTTGGACAGGCGAGTCGCTTCTAGTGCTGACTATTATGTATGTGAACTGTGTGTGAAAATTCTTTAAAGCTACACTGTGTGATTTTTACATCCATCTAGTGGTGAAAAGGTATATGACCATACAGTGAATATTATTTTCTGTTCCTCTCAATTCTGATTTCGTTTTAACTCCAACGATGGCCAATGTAGTCCAAGATTAACATGGCCTCCAGTTCGACCTCGTCCACGAGTGTGAACTGAAACATAAACGTGAAAGGCGAAGCTTGAATTAACGGGTATGTCCCTCTTTGGCTAATGTACTTTCAAGATGGAGGGGCAACATGGCGACCGACATTAGAACCACTTACCCGTATGTATTTTCAATGGCATATTATACACGAGAATACTTTATTACTTGAACGAAGTAAATATACATTAATGAACACATATATTTTTGAAAGAACTAAGTGTTTTAGCTAAGAATAAACTAAAAGAGTTACACAGTGTAGCTATAAAAAATATGAGCGAAGCTTCGACTAAGCTTAGATAGCTCTAGCGAATATCAGATTGTAGGGATTTAGTGGGCGAGTTGCGTCTACTTGTAGCCATAACATTTAGCAAAAACACTAGCATATGTTCAGGACTAACTTTAGCCGAATAATAATAATAGGCTGTTATAATATTATTCCAGATAGCTGTTACCTCCTCTCTTCGGCCACCAACAAAGGAAAGTCTGCACCTCCTCGTTTGACCACGGCGTTTTCTTCCGAGTTGCCATAATAATCGTAGTTCGTTTAGTAACTGTCTCTGGCCAAACTATTTAAACATGGCGGGGTTATTCTGGATGCTCCATCTGGCGCGGGTAATGATGACGCAGTGAATGGTGACGATTCTCTCTGACTAATCAGCAGTCGGCATTGTTTTCACGTCACATTTTAGTATCGCCTTAGCTCGCTCAGAACCTTGGCGAATGTGATACTAAAAAAAGTACCCGAAAGCAGGAACAGGTACAACTTTTACACAGTGGAAAACCAAACAAAGGCGAGCCGAGCCGAGTTGGTACTGTGTAGTGGAAAAGCGCCATTACATTTCTATAGCTCTTCGTCTCAGAGCTATAGAAATGAATCTTCATACTTCAGTTAAAAGTAAAGCTTCATGTTACAGGATTGTTTCTATTTTCATGACTTTTCAATGGTTTGACTAAAGACTATAGCACTATTGTGAGAGCTCTATCGTTTGTTACTCAATTAGGAGTGGCAGTTCTGAGGAGAGATCAAACACGGGCTGCCCTAAAACAGCTCAGAACGAAGCGTGAGCGCAAACCAGTGAAAGGCAGTAAAGAGTGCAGCACGTATCTGTGAGGGAGATCTGAGGGAGACCATGCCACAGCATCTCCATCAATTCGCCCATTAATAATTGAATGCTCATAAACTTTAAAGCATTGAATCGCTCTGGAATCGCAATTTATTTTATTAAAATGATTACTGACTGAAACAAATTATTCACAATTCAAAAATCCATGTTTCAGGATCGATGACATCATCAGGATTTGTTATGGATACATCAAGGAAATAAGTGAATCATTACACCCTTAGTACATATCTTTAAATGTTTTTTTTTCTTCTGCACTGGGCCAGAAATCTGGACTTTAGTATCCCAAATTTATCTATATCCTGAAGGGTTTGTCATCTGCCTGATTTTATACATTTTATTCTTAAAAAATATGAATAATTATTATGTATTATATAGCTGTTCATAGTATTTTCTGGTTTATGGGGTGACAAAAAGAAACATAAAAAAACCTTGAGACTAATAGGTCAAAAAAAGAGATTTTTTATTCTGGAAATGGTTGCAAATTCAGTGCATATTTATTAAGAAATCTTGTTGTATACAATTTATTTTGCAATTCTTAATATAATCAATTAACTGCGGAATTATGGTGATATCTATTAGTTATTTTTACCCTATTCACCTGAGGTGTCTGGTAGCTTCGACTGTATTACCTATATAATTATTACAGTAATACCTAGAGAAAATTAAAGCAGTGAGGAATCCATACATTACAGTGGCGGCAGTGTGGTGGACATTTTATATTACAAGTCAAAGTCCCCTCTCTGCTTTGGGTTTTTATAGTCCAATATAAATTCATGTTTAATTTGATGTTTACACAGTTTCTAGGTTACAGGCTTATGGAAAATCAATAACATCACACTATAAACAAGCAACTAATATCTCCCAATATCCGGCCATGTAGAGTTTTGGGGCAGTTGACCTGATGTTATATAATGTTAGTTAATCAAGCAGACATATTTTCTATAAGGTTTTGTCAAAACTAAATCCAGTCCAAATTTTGGTAGGGCAAGTAAACAGACGCTGTGAAACTTTTGTAAACCATTGGAAAGTGTTATTTTAGAATTTGTTTAACTCACTATTTCATCTCACATTTTATATACACTCACCTAAAGGTTTATTAGGAACACCTGTTCAATTTCTCATTAATGCAATGATCTTATCAACCAATCACACGGCAGTTGCTTCAATGCATTTAGGTGTGTGGTCCTGGTCAAGACAATCTCCTGAACTCCAAACTGAATGTCAGAATGGGAAAGAAAGGTGATTTAAGCAATTTTGAGCGTGGCATGGTTGTTGGTGCCAGACGGGTCGGTCTGAGTATTTCACAATCTGTTCAGTTACTGGGATTTTCACACAACCACTTCTAGGGTTAACAAAGAATGGTGTGAAAAGGGAAACACATCCAGTATGCAGCAGTCCTGTGGGCGAAAATGCCTTGTTGATGCTAGAGGTCAAGAGATGGGCCGACTGATTCAAGCTGATTGAAGAGCAACTTTGACTGAAATAACCACTCGTTACAACAGAGGTATGCAGCAAAGCATTTGTGAAGCCACAACACGCACAACCTTTAGGCGGATGGGCTACAACAGCAGAAGACCCCACCAGGTACCACTCATCTCCACTACAAATAGGAAAAAGAGGCTACAATATGCAAGAGTTTACCAAAATTGGACAATTTAAGACTGGAAAAATGTTGTCTGGATCTCACAGAATGAGAGCATGGATCAATCATGCCTTGTTACCACTGTGCAGGCTGGTGGTGGTGGTGTAATGGTGTGGGGGATGTTTTCTTGGCACACTTTAGGCCCCTTAGTGCCAATTGGGCATTGTTTAAATGCCACGCCCTACCTGAGCATTGTTTCTGACCATGTCCATCCCTTTATGGCCACCATGTACCCATCCTCTGATGGCTACTTCCAGCAGGATAATGCACCATCCCACAAAGCTTGAATAATTTCAAATGGTTTCTTGAACCTGACAATGAGTTCACTGTACTAAAATGGCCCCCACAATAGAGCATCTTTGGGATGTGGTGGAAGGGGAGCTTCTTGCCCTGGATGTGCATCACACAAATCTCCATGAACTGCAAGATGCTATCCAATCAATATGGGCCAACATTTCTAAAGAATGCTTTCAGTCCCTTGTTGAAACAATGCCACGTAGAATTAAGGCAGTTCTGAAGGCGAAAGGAGGTCAAACACAGCATTAGTATGTATGGTGTTCCTAATAATCCTTTAGATGAGTGTATTATCTTAATACTGTCAATTATTTTACCCTCCAATTTCTTTGAATTTGACGGGCAGTCTTAAATGAAAGCATAATTCTGTGCCACTGCAGAGATCAAGAGTACAAAGTCACGGGTGTGAGAAGATCTATCAAGCGTCTCAAAGAAGATGTGGGCATGACGGCGCTATGTAAGGACATTTGCCCCCTGACACCCAAGCCATGCATGATTTGTGCACTGACACCCAAGCCATGCAACTAATTCAGCAGCATCTCCCTCCTGCTGCCACTGGAGTGTTAATAACATGCTTCTCCCATCTTTCACTGCAAATGCAGCAAACAATACCACGCTAAGACTCAGGGAAGGGAGCTGACAGATCCATAACACTCATGTCAACAGGCTTCTCTCACATGCTTCACTATAGACATGCTTCACCCTTCGCCACGGGCACGAAGCCCCTCTGCATCATAGGCCAATTATGACCTCATAAGGAACCAGCAGTGGGGTTACTGTTACCGCTGGAGTCATCAGTCATGTATGGGGATCACGAGGGTGGAGAGCGGGCCAAGGCACTGCTCTGATGCTGACGACATCATGTTACCTCGTAACGTATTGCCTCGCATCCAGGCTGTGTGAATACGGAGGCCAAAGGAGCCATGGGTTCATTCGCCCCTGAGATCTAAATGCGGTTCCCAGTATGCACTAGGCGGAAAATGACAGCTATGTGTTTTGACTGTACACAGGCGTTAAAAAAGTAAGGAGGCTCCTAAAACATTTCTCAAGGGTTGCCTTTCAACTGCTAACAATCACCATCATTCAATTGGTGTCTTAAAAAAACAACAAAAGATTATGACTTTTAGATAAAATGTTATTATGAAGGAAGTTTGATTTATACGACGAACAGATTTAATTGAGCCTTTTATTCACTAATAAACAAACATAAATATGGCCCTATATCCATTTTATTTTTTCCCAAATTCCATTTTATTTTTTCCCAAATTCCGTTTTTTTCCATTTTAATCTTTGCAAATTCCGTTTTTTCCGTTTTAATTTTTGGGAATTCATTTTCTTTACTCTTTACTGTTATTTTAGTTGTAAAAAGAGTGTGCTTTTTATTCCGTGATCGCGCGAAATTATAGGGCCCTACATAAAGCACATCACACATAAGCGTTTCAGCTTACCAGCATGTGTCTTTACCAAATGTGATGTGTTGCATGCGTGCATACATTTTTTAGATGTAAATAAAAGCCTAAATCAGTTCATCACAGGATGCAACTATATGTCTTCACAAGAATTAACCAGTCTTATGTGTTTGAAACAACATGTGGGTGAGTATAATGACACACTTTTCTTTGAAGATAAAATCTAAAGTTTGTAAGAATGTTCCTAAGTGTAACTTTTAAAAAGTTTGCACAAGTTGTAGGTTATCCTAACTGTATGAGCTAGTTTCTATGATTTTTGAGAACATTATTTTTCAGGAATTTAAATTCTTCTTACATTTTGTATTAAGAATAGTTTTTGGGAATGTTCATATGTATTCTTCAGTAATATACACTACCGGTCAAAAGTTTAGGGTCGGTAAGATTTTTTATGTTTTTAAAAGAAGTCTCTTCTGCTCACCAAGGCTGCAATTTTTTGATAAAAAATACACAAAAAAACACAGTAATATTGTGAAATATTATGACAATTTAAAATGACGTTTTTATGTTAATATATATTAAAATGTAATTTATTCCTCTGAAAAAAGCTGAATTTTCAGCATCATTACTCCAGTCTTCAGTGTCACATGATCCTTCACAAATCACTCTAATATGATGATTTTATGCTCCAAAAACATGTATGATTATTATCCATGTTGAAAACAGTTTTTTACATTTTTATTTCAGGATTCTTTGATGAATAGAAAGTTCAAAAGAACAGCTTTTATCTGAAATGGAAAGCTTTTGTTACATTAAACACTATCCTTTAAAAAGTTTGGGGTCAGTAAGAATTTGTATTTTATTTTTGGGGGAAATAAATAAGAAATCAATACTTCTATTCATCAACGATGAGTTACATTGATCAAAAGTTACAGTAAAGACATTTATAATGTTAGAAAAGATTCTAATTAAATAAATGCTGTTCTTTGAACTTTCTATTCACTAAAGAATCCTGAAATAAAAATATATTTTTTTAAATATTTAAAAATAAAAAAACTGTTTTCAACATGGATAATAATCATACATGTTTTTGGAGCATAAAATCATCATATTAGAGTGATTTGTGAAGGATCATGTGACACTGAAGACTGGAGTAATGATGCTGAAAATTCAGCTTTTTCAGAGGAATAAATTACATTTTAATATATTAACATAAAAAAGTTATTTTAAAATGTCATAATATTTTACAATATTACTGTGTTTTTTGTGTATTTTTTTTTTCTTCAAAAAATTGCAGCCTTAGTGAGCAGAAGAGACAAAAAATAACAGTCAAAAATAGCTTTATTCTTAAGAA
This sequence comes from Hybognathus amarus, assembly GCA_030378365.1. NCBI lineage: Eukaryota > Metazoa > Chordata > Actinopteri > Cypriniformes > Leuciscidae > Hybognathus > Hybognathus amarus. The sequence goes on along the minus strand of JAQIUQ010007470.1, from coordinate 58,715 downwards.
TGGTTAGTGAATTTAGCCCCTGGCCACTATGAGATTCGTGAATAAAAACAAATCTGTAGTAGTTTTTTGTGAGATACTTCTACCACTGGGGTTGGGCTGCATCACACGTTGCACACTCACACACCCTCTGCCTGTTGAGGGAAACCCAGGGCCTCATTCACCAGCCCTGCATTTATTCACAATGATGTCATGACCGAGCCTGGAATTACACCCAAACTGCCCAGTGCACCGAAGCCAAAGACAGACAGGCCCAGACACCGGTGCAGAACACACACTCCGGACCAGAACACACACACAAAGCTCAGAAACACTTTATCTGAGTGAACGCCTATAATCTCACAGCCCTCGTTTACACTTCAGGTGTATTTCCTTTAAACTCATTTGCCTTTTTAATGACGAGTTCCTTCTAAATAAACGTAAAGGAACGGTTTTGTATATGCAAAGTTGGGATCTAGATGAGTAATTGATTAGAGAGTAAATACATTATTCAAACTATGCAAATTGATCAAGGAAATACATTTTCCACTTCACTTTGATGTCAAATATACAAAGTGCCACTCAAAGCAAAGCACATTTTATTTCAGACTAACAGGCTAAATTTCACCAATTATTGTTTGATTAACATCATATGAAATTATATGAGACAAATATGCCAACTTGCAATGAATATCGTATGGCAAAAGTAATTGTTGCAATTAACAATAGAGAAGTTCTTTATCAAATGCAGTACTATTTTTGACAAATTCAGAAGCAGCGAAAGTTAATATCATTCAAATGGTCACGATCCTTTCAGAAATCATATGTTAATTTGCTGATCAAGAAACATTTCTTATTAAGATCAATGTTGAAAACAGTTAATATTTTTGTGGAAACTGAGCTACAAAATGAAATTAAATATGCCAATGTCTATACCAGGAATCCTCGGCTCAAATTATCATTAAGACGATTTAGTTTCTTATACTCCTTATGTGTAAAAAGATGCTAGACAATGTTTAGAGCCAAAGGGTAAATACTTGCACAAGGTCATGACTTCCACAAAATGTGTTGATCTATATTGTCAACACATCTGGAAGAGATGAAGAAACGACTGCATGACACATCAGACACAGACGAAAGGTGAACTAGACTACCTGATCTACAAAGGGTGTGTTGACTCCTGGTATTAAGATGCGTTTTGTTAGATCAGATCACAAGAAGACGAGGCAGACACATAAGTGTTTACACCTGGTGCTCTTTTGTCCTCTTTCAACCACTTCTGTCCTGATTTCTTTGAGGGGAGGGTCTATGGGCAGATAAATGTATAGGTTTTTTGATCTGATGGACACAATAAGCTCAGCCAATTTACACATGAACTTGAAAAGAAACGACAGAAAGCAAACGCAGAGCAGCAGCTTTCATGGGATGGCAGTGGCTCAGTGGTTTGTCAGTATATGAATGGGTGAATGTGAGGCAAAATGTAAAGCGCTTTGGTGGCCATTGGGTCTGTGAAAGCGCTATATAAATGCAGTCCATTTACCATTTAGGTGGAGAGTAGGCAATCTTTTGTTTTGAATGCATTCGACCACATGAGTATTTACACTAGGAAAGCAATCCGGTCTAAACGCTTCTTAATGCAAGGTGTAAACATGGCAAAAATGTTTTGCATGTGCCTGTTTCACTGCATCACAGGTCACTGTGGTTTCCTTCATCTCTCATATCAAGATGAAATTCATCTACACTGATATCACACATTCTGCTGAAAATATGACCCACGCAGATGATTTACCACAAAGGTAGGCATAATGGAGAAACTACATCAGAGTTGACATGAGGTGAGATAATAGAGGGAATGCATTGACGTCACTTTCCCACCGGAACAACCCCTGACTGAGTGGCAAAAGATCTGCTGCGTGAGGGGAAACTGCGAAAATGTGACTAAAACGAAAAATTATATCAATTTAAACTAAAAGTTGGACTCAATATAGTGTTCCTTACAACTTACTAAAGATCCAGTGATCCATGGATATTGACATGCAGACAGGAATCGTGTTCGCCTGACATTTATGTTTGCCTGATTTCGACGCCAGGGAAATAAAGCAATATAGATGGTAAACATAAAGCAAATTTGCCTGTGAACGCTTTATATAAATACAATATAGGTAGGTCTAAATCTGGGTGATCACTTATATCAGTGTTATATATAGCCTATATATCATCATATTGTCCAGCCATAAAACTTTATAGTTTTTTTGGGTCAGTGTTTATTAAAAAACATCCAATAATGCAGAATATGCAATGATAAATATTTAATTGATGAGTTGTTAATATATGAAGAGTTCAGATGCAAAAGCCTCTAAGTGCCATTTGAAATTTTCTTCAAAAATGATCATTTTTATCAAGCCTGTATATTTAATTTCAGTAATTTCACTTAAATGGCAATGAAGATTACCTATTAATTGTCATTTAAGTGAAATGACTGAACTTAAATATACAAGCTTGATAAAAATAGTCATTTTAGAAGAAAATTTCAAATGGCATTTAGAGGCTTTTGCATCTGAACTCTTCATATATAACAATACAAAATATATGGGTATGGTTTTACAGCTAAATTCAGCATATTGACACAAAATGATAACTGCAGATCCACCTTTCGCTGACTGAGTCCAGCTGTTTCTGTGAATTGCAGCGATCCATTTGCTCCTCTTTCTATCGCAGTCTGTAAAAATATACCTCCGATTTTTTGTCAAATCTAGTTGTACAGTCAATCGCAAAGCTCTTTCTCACTCTATATGTGTTGTGTTTGTTTTTTGCGGCATTTACGCTGAAAATATATACAGCCGCTCAGTCTTTTTGCCACTCACTGTGAGAAACCGGCAGGCACGTGACCGGACGGTGACGTCACGCGCATTCCCTCTATACTGAAAGATAAAAGACGTTTTCAGTAATTAACACGCTCATTGAATGATTTAATCAGTTTATTCAGTCTGATAAGACATATGGATCATCTCTAAACCAACATTGTGCATTGTGAGATAAAGTTAACGTTATTTTTAGAACATGACTTTAAATTCCCATCATACGGAAATAGACTTCCTGCCATTTTTCTCATGAACTTTTCCAAACTTGCACAGTTTTAAAATATCTCTCCGTCATGCAAAAATCCAAAGAGGGACGTCTCATTGTTTGACACCTCGATGACAGGCCGTGCTGGTTTATTAAAACTTCCCGCCTGACGGGGTTCATGACTTGAGTAAGAAAGATAAAATGGAAAAACTGATAAAGGGACGTTGCTAGTAAACACCTGCTACTTTCCCCCTGATGTCATGTGGTTAAAAAAATAACTGCACTGATCTGAAATCTGTTTGAAATAGGAGGCTGCTGTGTCAGAAACAGGACCTCCCATGAGGTCACAGGTAGTCACATTCGCACCTGAAGTTCAGGAAAACACCTGAACAGCTGCCTTTTCATTCATCATGAATGACATCGGTGAAATATGAGAACTTTATCTGAACACAATTGTTCATGCAAGTTCAAAATCTGTTTCATGAGGAATGACAGCTGCCGTGCCCAGCAACTCTGATGGGTGGTCATTTCATTATGGATTTGAGTTGCCAATTACAGGAGCAAAAAATATTTTAGTATGATAAGACATATTTAAAAACTGACAGAGGAAATTTGCTTGTAACTGCCATATAAGGTGCTTACTGAATGCTTGTGCTGTTTAAAGCATATGAGATGCATTCTTCAGCTCATTATTTAAAGTCCCCCTGTGGTAAAAATCAAGCATTTAAATGTTGTTTATATGTCTATGTGGTGTTTTTAATATGCTTTAAGACAAACCATGTGCAAATTCATAAGTCAAAATCATTGCAGAGTATTTTCTCCTTAACTGCAGGGAACCAAAGACAGTCTCAATAACTATGTTTTTACTGGACTTTTCTTATACACAACAAAAATAAAAGAAAAAGAAAAAATAAATGAAAAGAAATAAATAAATAAATAAAAATAATAATCAATAAAAGCTAAAAATAAATAAATAAATAAATACACAAGCCCTTGACAGCACTTCAAAGAATATACCGCATACCAGTACACCATCTGTATCAATCAAAAATTAACATATATCAAGTCTATTTATTTCCAGCAAATTTTTAATTAATGCCCACTTCTGTCGAAAAATGTCCGATTTAAACTGCAAATCCGCAGTCATCTTCTCAAATATGTATATCTGTTTCAGTCTATGTGTCCATTCTGTCACAGTGGGTACATGCACCTTCATCCAATTCACAGTGATTATCTTCCTAGCTGCCATTAACAATATATGCAATGCAAATAAGTGGGATTTACTGAACAGATCTGGGGGAAACAATCTAGCAAGAAAAAATCTGGGCGCATTGGAATATCTCTTTCTAAAACTTTATCAATTTCCCTCTTAACCACAAACTACCTTGTACCCAATCACGTCAATGGGTGATCGTCAATGAGTGGATCTCTGAGCTAATGTAAGTGGAGGCATAAAACCGCGTAAACTGAATGAGGCAATGGTGTAGAGTTACATTCAAGCTATTTTAAGGCATGAAGAAAAAAAATTCAAGGAAAAAACATTTAAATATGTAATTATGGTGATCAAAGCTGAGTTTTAAGGGATAAAATTATTGACTACCAGGGGGACTTTAATGTTTTACAATTATATTCTATGTTATGAAAATACTACAAACTGAAAGTGATGCACATATCTATTTAACAAAACAAGTTGTCTTAATAGTAAGCAGGTTGGCGTTAAACCATCCAAAAGATAAAAGAGTGCATTGATTTTCATTATACCATGGTCTGTTTGAATAGTTGATTCTGATGGTGGGCAATAAAACCGTTGAATGCACAGGTAGTTCCAGTCATTGTAATCACAGTTCTATAATATTTCACTGCTTTCATTGAAGCACAAATTCACACACAGAAAACGGAGATAGCACTACGCACACAGAGAAACATTTAGGAGCACACAAACTTATCAATGTTGCCCGGCGACTTTTATTGATAAACTACTGAATCGATACATTATATTTCTTAGCAAAGATGATTTAAAGTTGGCAGATATGCTGGAGTATGCTACAGTAAAACTGCAATATTGTTAAATGTTTTATGATTTAAATGTTTTTAAATGTAATTTACCTCTTTTATGTAATTTTTTACTTCACTGTCACATGCTGGATTTGATAATTGAACATTTCTTATTATTACTGTTGGAAGCAGTTGTGTTGCTTAATTTTTGTGGAAAATATTGCTTTAGGAGAAACAATTTATTTGAAATAGAAATCTTCTGGAACATTATACATGTCTTTCCTGTCTCTTTTGATCAATTTAATACATCTTTGCTAAATAAAAGTGTTAATTAAATATAAAATTCTTACAGACCCTAAACTTTTACACAGCAATGTACACAAGAAATTATATTTTAGACAAAGTAACTGTGATGGGGTTATAACTAACATTTATAAGAAAAATATATTATAGTAATAAGTACATTTCCGAAATAATAAAATAATATAGCTCTTTCAAAGAACAGTTCATTTTTAAATATTACTAGAATATTATTTATGAAAATATAGAAGGCTGGTGATCTCAGAAAACCTGTGACAATCTACGATTCAACACCCCATAAAAGGAAAACATGATACAACACTGAATCAATTGCGGTCATTTTTATAGTCCCACACGTAGATGATGACGACGATGGTATTTGTCACCACAATTTCCTTATAATGAGGTCTTGGTAAGTCAAATCAAGAATGAACACATCAGCTCTTTCACAGAATTGCTTTCCGACCACCTACAAAGTTCCAGTGCAACTTTCACACTGACTATAATACTTGTCATTGGACTACGAATTTCACAAAACATTTAGATATATTACAAAAACAAACATGAGGGGTTTATTCACAAATAAAGACTTCACGTCAAATAAAGCAAAAAGGAAAAAGGGAGACATAAGGATGACGGCTCTAATAATGTGACATGCAGCGTGTGAATGTTGTGAGCAGATAAGTATATCATGAGGGCCATGTAGCTCATGTGGTTTTTACAATAGTGATGGGAACACTGTGGTGTATGCCCATCATTTGTACCACACATACCCACCCGATCACACCAAGGAGCTAAAACAAGCCTGGGGGCTTTTCCACCCACAAACAATGAGTGTGAAATTCTGATTATACTTGCAAAACTGTGAGAGAGGCATTTAGGGGAAACATAATAACCACACAAGCATTTCAGCTTCTGAGCATGCTACAGTAATGCCCACTGTCTAAACACTTAAAGCTACACGGATAAATCATAGAAGTACTTAGCGTATTTTAACATTTTGTTACTTCTTTAAATGTGGCCATTGCCTTTTAATTACATAGACATTTTATATCTATAAACCTAGTTTCTTCTAATAGTATTAATCGTCTTTGTAATAGAACCTTAATAAAAAAATAATAATTCAACAGTCTAACTGCATTTTGATACTGTCTGTTTGAAATTCAGAGAAGAGAGAAAAGAAAAAGTAAAATCACACTACAAATACAAGAGACTAGGCTGTTTACACCTGGTGTTAACATCCGTCTCGGGTTATTCGATCAGAAGTGGGCAACCACTTGCACCAAATGCACTTCAAAAGCATTTCCTGTGAATGCTTGTGATTGGATTTCGGGTCTTTCATTTCATGAGTGCATTACTAAAAGTCACTTTATCAATGTTCATTACTGCTCAAAAATGTGGGTTTGTGCGATTTTTATTCTTATGCACACCAAGGCTGCATTTATTTGATCAAATATATAAAACAGTGTTATTGTGAAATAATATTGCATTTTAAACCATTACTCCAGTCTTCAGTGTCGCATGATAATTCAGAAATCATTCTAACATGCTGATTTGCTGCTCAAGAAACATTTCCTAATATCAATGGTAAAATCAGTTGTGCTGCTAAATAATTTTGTACCGTAATTTTGTTAAATCGGTAAAAGTTACCAAGTGGTAAATACGGACTTGAGAGGGTGTTCATGCATTTTTCATGTTCATCAATTTATGCCGCCTTCACGTGCTATCTGAAATTTCGTTGTGACTACGAGCTTGTCACATTCAAGTGCTTTCTTGTCTGAAAGAACAGGAATCATGAAGGGCACCAGGTTTATTCTTGCCTATTTATTGTGAAAATAAAAAAATTGGTAAACTATCTACTATCTAGATAGTGAGCTTGCTGACAATTCTGGAATCTATTTTTGCTGTGTATAAAACTTTAAATTACAAACATAAATACGCACTACTTTAACGTCAAGACAAGGGGATGTAGCTGTTGTGGAAAAAAAATAGTAAAGAATACCAGTCACAGCACCAATCGTTAAATACTTGTGTTAAACTCGTTAAATCGGTAAAAATTACCAAGTGGTAAATACGACTTGAGAGGGCGTTCATGCATTTTTCATTCTGAAATTGTTCTGTTTAAACTCTCTCTCTATATATAAGTAATAATACATTAACAGCAAATTTGAAAACCTATGTTTTATCAATAATTGATAGACAAATGAGTAGGCAATTACATATTAGCATTTACACTACAAATGCATTGCGTCACATGCCACACCTCTAAAATGTGGCTTTAGTGACTGCATTCCAAAACGCTTTGGACCATATTTACCCTGTATTTATTTATTATAGGCCACTTTTGAGAGATGTATGTTATTACCAGCTGTAACTAACCGTTTTGAGGTGCTTGACAGTATGTAACTGTTTGAGAGATGCTTTATATGTTTTTGTGCTCCTAACTTACCTCAAGCTCCTTGATCTTCTCATCTGCCGTCTTCTGCTTTTCCAAAAGCTGTTTGGTGATCTCATCTTTTGACTGTAAAATGAACCTGGAAAAAGTGAGGAGGAGGTCAAAATAATCAACAAAAAACATCTAATTCAGGCACATAATTTACACCAACAGAAATGTACATACATGCGTCCTGCTCCCTCATACATGTGAGTGGTGTCAGGGAGTGACGTGATCTCTGCATGCGTGAGGTTGGCGTGCTTCTTCATGCGGCTCAGCTGTTCGGCCTGCAGGTCTGCCAGCTTCACCTTCTGCTGGGTGTCAATCATTTTAGCCTGCAATTCTGCAAAGGCCTGTGGCATACAGATGTGAGGATTGGAGTTTAGATTGAAAGAGATCTGCTGCAATGTAATTAACATGTCTCATGCACTCAAACACATGTTACAACATGTTTATTGGATGTGAATGAGAGTTATTACACAGGATGGAACCCGGGAGAGGGTTTATACTAACAAACTAGACATGCAGAAATGACATAAACGTAAAAGTTTAGACTAGAATGTCTACTTTTGCTAAAGGTTTACAATGGTAACTATAGACTTAATATAACGTAGTTACAAACAACCTGCAACAGTCAAAATACAAAAAAGAATAACAAAACGACAGACATATTTTGAAAGCCTCTTACACATACATATTTATTTGTAAAGGGTTTACAGTAGTTACTAAACGTGTAAAACGATATTTTGACTTTATACCAAAAATAAAAAATAAATACAAAAATTAAAAGGCTGTTCTTGTTGTGCACCGAGGTTTTATTGTCATTTGACATTGCTTTTACGGTTCCATTCCAAAATTCTAGTCTACCTTAGTTTAAAAAATACCTTTATTCGATATTTTATCATGACAAAGAAATAAACCCGTTTAGTTTCTGTGAATAAACATGTAAACCACCGTTTACCTTCTTCAACTCGAGGTCTACGGGAGCCGCCATGATGCTGAGAGAAGAATGAGTCACTGCGCATGCGTGAAACGCTAGTTGCAAACGTGCAAACCCTAGTGAGAGATCAGATAGACAGACAGCATTTTCGGTTTCGAAATATCAGCTGATGGGCAAAAATGCTCTCTAGATAGGTAACACGGTAGTATTTTAGGCACTACCTCAATCTCAAAATAGCGCAGCCCAGAAATAACAGTGCACGAGTTATTAAATTTCATATTTAATGTTTATGTGTATTGCTTTTACAAAGGGCAAAGTCACACATGCTTACAATATATACTGCCTTTTTTATTTTTACAGCTTATTTTGCACTACTTCTAGAATGTTTAACCTCAGTGCGACATTGCTAGAGAGAATATTTGTAATTATCAACATGTTGTTTTGTCCTGTAAAGTCATATGTGCGATCCTTAAGACTTTTGTGCCGTGTGGGAGATAAATATACAGTAAACCAACTTTGGACTTGAGTATACTTAACAGAATGAGTATATCAGATGTATTCATAACATTTCTTTACTCATCCCGGTGACCCCTCAATAATTTAACCTTTCATCATGTACATAACCAACATATCCCTACTTTAAAGTACTAACATATTTATATATTTCCCAGCTTCTAATATAAACAGTAAAAACATGATCACCGACTCACAATGTGACAAATTTTTTTTTTTTTAATTAAAGTCAAACAACAGTAATATCATTGATTGAAAATGTTTGGTTATCATTGCTTGAAAGTAGTAAATTAAATTGTGTTATTTTGTTACACATACTTCAAAAATGTTTTGATTAAACTTCTCGTTTTTATTTCACTTAATTTAAGCTACACTTTCTCAGTAATACAATAAAAGACCTACAAAGCCCCTGACAAATGCCTCTGACAATCCTCCATTTTTAGAGCTCCGTACATCTGTTTTTCACAGTTTAGCTATATTATTGAAACCTTATTGGAGAGTTTTCCATATGTGATTGTAAAGTCTGTGATGCAACTTCAGTCCTATTAGAACATTATTTGATTGTATCTATCGGTAATAAATATTCATACAATAAAAACACATTTACAAAACTTACAGTGCATTCAGTACACGAAATCGTTACGTATCAAAATAAATAACGAATATATTATAAATAAATAATTACAAATGCTTTGTGGCGTTTCGGACAGTACTATAGATTCAGAATGATGGGATAAACAAGAAACACCTATTTTAAAAATAAATAAATAAGCAACGAACAAAAAATGCAACTTGATTGACGTTGCAATACATTCATCCGGTTCAGTCCTCTCTGTATGTTCCCAAGGTGGAGGAACATTGTTCTGTACAAGGAAGCAGTGTTCAAAACGTCCTTCATGCCAAATGTTGACAGCCACCATAATCGGAGGACTTCAGGTATGTAGGATCCATTTGAAAGGAGAGAAAGACTCTTTGAAAAGTAATGATAACCAGTGGAAAAATTTAGCAATAATGGCCCTGCTCCTTAGCCATAAAGCTACTCGATCCATGGGTCATGTGTTGTTTTGACTTTCTACATCCTGTAAAACAACAATCAATATCATTACAATTTTATATAAAGAATTATAATCTGTGTGTGTGTGTATATATATATATATATATATATATATATGTGTGTATATATATATATATATATATATATATTGAGGCTGTCGTATTAATCGCATCCAAAATAAAAGTTACATAATGTATGTGGTTGCACTACGTATAATTTTTTTTGTGTATATATATATATACACACATATATATATATATATATATATATATATATATACACACACACACATGCATGTATATTTAGGAGAAATAATATTATTTATATATATATATATATATATATATATATATATATATAATATTTAATATATACAGTATATGCATGAAAATATTTCTTAAATATATACAAGCATGTGTGTATTTATATGTAGAAATAATTATACACAGTGCACCCACATATATTATGTAAGACAAACTTTTATTTTGGATGCGATTTAATCGTTTGACAGCCCCAATATATACAGCTATGGAAAAAATTAAGAGACCACTGCAAAATCAGCAGTTGCTACTGGATTTATTATTTATAATATAAATAATAAATCCAGAGCAACTGCTGATTGGCAAGTGGTCTCTTAATTTTTTCGATGCATGTGTATATATATATATATATATATATATATATATATATATATATATATATATATATAAAGTGACATATCTATATGTGACATTTATATGTTACATATAAATGACATATCTATACACACACACACAAACTTTTATGTTGGATGCGAATAATTGATTTGCCAGCACTATATATGTATACTTCATATTTAACAAATAATGGACAAATTTGAGCATTCATTGAGAACTATTTACCTTTTTTCTTTTCCTTATATCACCACTATATCTGACATTGCCTCAAGTTTGACCTTTTCTTCACTTTCTACATCAGCATCATCTTTTTTGTGAAACCTGTAAGAACAGAAAGCCGAATATCTTAGGAAGGTTGTAAAACATTTACAGTTTAATGATTGAGAGAAAGCTGATTCAGTGGTAACATACCTTAGTGCCAGCAGAATAGCAATGATTGCAAGACACATGAGGGACAGAACCACTGCTACGACAGCTAGAGCCGTGGTCCTGCTGTAGCGACTGTTCCACCTTAGCTGATGGTAGGGTGAATAAATGACATCTCTCCCCTGAGTAACCTGCATCACATCTGTGGAAAGATGCCAGTTCATTTAGATTCTGTTCCTATTCTATAAAAGCTATTCTGGTCTACTGTTGAAACTGTGTATTGTATCACTGCTGATATTGTTTGTTTCTTATAATTAACCACAGCTTTTAATCTTTCCTCATTTGTAAGGTGCTTTAGATAACAGTGTCTGCTAAATAATAAATGTAAATATCAAGCCTTTGCTAAATAACTATAGGAGGAACGACACTTTTTTTCTATCAACAAAAGGTGGAAGAAGAACAAACGCACTGCATGAAACTCACACACGAGAATGAACGTGCTCCCTCAGATGCTGACAAACTCCATGAATGCAGAAATCTTTGTATTCCCGAGGCAGGGGTTCTTCTTCCTCCCCTTGCCTTTTCCTTTGCCCCTCCTTTTTCCTTTTCTTGTCTTCTTCTCAGTTGTGGGCATCACCAGACGGATGTTTGGATTTGGTGGAAAATGCCACTGTTGAGCAAGAAAGGTCAGTGATGTCAGTTTGTGATGATCTAATAACTAATAAAATGTCTTACACAATCATTGAATAATTTTTTACAGTCATTTCATGCATAAGTATATAACACTTAGTTTTATTTTATAATACAATATGATTTCATATTTGATAAAACAATTTAACAAGAAGTCCCCATTCTAGTGTCACTGAGTAGGCCTACTTGTGTAAAATGGTGTCTATTGAAATACATAAGATATTGGTATTAGCGTTTGGCATTAAAAACATAAGTTGACCACTAAAAATAGAGCTGGCAAATCGATTAATCGTGATTAATTGCATCTAACTTAAAAGTTTGTGTTTATATCAGATATATGCATATGTGTGTGTATATGGACACAAAGTTGTATGCGATTTATCGAGATTAATACATTTGACAGCACTAATTTATAAAAAGCATTCGTTAAAAAGAAGCAACTCTACCTTTTGGCATGTTGAGGTCATAATCTCCAGAGAGATAATCATCCTCATAATTATCATCATCTTCATCCTCATAATGCACATTTGTTCTCATTGTGGACCTGGTAGCCTGTTGTGTTTGTTCTCTCAGGAGTGTGAAAGAGGTTGACCACTGTTGTTCTGGGTTTGCCACTCTCATACCTGTCCACAGAGGCGCCACTGCACACCTTGAGTAACACTGGAGCAGAAAAAGACACTTTTTATATATCTGAAAACACATATTTTGTGAATCTTAGTAGATACAGTAATGTAGAAGATTGGTACATAACAATAAAGCTGATGGTGATTAGATACGTGTATAATGTTAAATAAATAATGGAATAAATAAGGAACAAAACCAGTAAAGTGTCCAAATCACATTTCACTGAAGCAAGAAATCATTATTTTAATAAGTAAAAAATCCACTTGTAACGTTACTCTTATAAGAACCCCATACCAACCAAGTGACAAATATTGGGCAGGTCCGCGTGCAAGTTCTAACAGCCTATTTTGTTTAAAAAGTAATTGTTTTAAACACTCACCGAGCCAATGGGAGATAAAGATCACAAGTCGCAACTTATCCATATTCCTTTCAAGTACAATCCGAGATATTGGAAGATCAGTTGGTCTCACTGAACCTCCGTGCCACCAGCACCGACCGCGATCTGCACGCAAATGCGCGTGCTGGGGACTGTGTCAAGAGGCTCGTGCTGCGAGCTAGGAGGACTAGAGCGCGCACCGTTGGTTATATAGACGACGCACATTTCCTATGAATCACTGTCCAGCCACACCTAATCAATCACCAGCACAAACGTTAATAACAGCACAAATGTTAATATTGAGGTAGATTGACTCATTATTAACAAGTCAGTTGATTTGAAGGAATATTACTGATGTTTTATTGTCCAGTAGTTAATTTTATATAAAAACTAGTCGCTAGGCAGAAGTATGATTGACCTACTATTATGTTCCAAAAACCATATTAAACTTAAACTGGTATGACCAACTCGTAACGTTAGCTGGTTTGGAACTGCTATACGTGCTTAAACTGAATATTTTCAGGGAACAAATAGTCTAATATTTGTAAAATATATGGTCAAGACCTTTCAAAAGGTTGTTTTCTAACTACGCCAATGATTTGTTTTTGGAAAAAATGTCAGAGGTTAAAAAGTTTCAAGACATAGTTAAAAATGTCTAAACTCAACTTTTAAATATTTTTTTGTAAGAACAAAGAATGTGTTCATGATTAAGTTTAAATTATTTTAATTAACCTCGGTGGGATCACTGGCACCACCTTGTGCTCAAAAATAATCAGACAAAAAGCGGACATAAATCATAGATTCAAACACTCATGAGGTGAATCTACTAATTAGGTTAGTTTTTAAAATACAGTATTATTGGACCTTTACTTTAAGAAAAAAAAAGTGCATGAAGCAGAGAATACATTTGTGAATGTTTATTTACCATACATATGAGAAGTCAAAGACAGACCAATAGATGAAACTGCGACATCTACAATAATGAAAATTAAAATATTCATGTTGTAAGTAGCCAGACAAGAAAGAAAAACATTTTCCAGTTTTTAAAAAAAATCAATTTCAACAAAGTTCTTTCCGCATTATAAAAAGTGGAGTTGCAGCACCTCATGCCATGCGAGGCTGGTGTTCTAGTGTCTCTGAAGTGAACCATATGTATGGAGGATATTTACAAGCATTACTGGACAATCGCCACGGCTTGAGCTCAACAGCTGACCCTTCAACTCAGGAATTGCAGGAAATATAATACTGATTCCAGCGTTGAGGTTCAGGAGTGCAGGTGGGCAAGGAGTGAATCTGATTCTTCCCATAGTCGTCATCACCAAAGAACACAAAACAGACGGCCTCAGCAGAATCGAAGACAAACCGACACTAAAATATATTCTTTTAGATGCATCTACATGCCCCAGCCTCCTCCCATGCCATTCATGCCAACTGAGCCACGGCTGCCGCCATAATAACTGCTGTTCATGCCACCCTGGCTATCTGTTGAGGTACAGAAATACACATGTGAGAACCAGGTAAATGTGCAAAATTAGAAAATATACATTAAACAATAGTACAAAGTTAAAACGCACTGTAATCATTGTAGCCTCCCATGCTAGACTGGTTGCTGTACCCTCCAGTGTAGCCTCCACTCATCTGCTGCCCTCCATGCCCATAAGACGACTGGTTTCCCTAGAAAGCACAAATATTACACTGTTATAATATATTATAATACGAATGTTATACATTTATTAAGCTCTAGTTAAAAGACAAGTTTGGTGTCATAGTTTTTATCCAACTACATTTGACTCGGACATAAAACGTCTTTGTAAACTAGTTTAATGCGTTTTAGGAAGGATTGTTCAAGCGCACCTATGCAACCTTTGGGTAGGTGGGGGGTTGGCAACCACAGAAACCAAAAATTCTCGGGGCCAGCAGCATTTGTCCAAATTTCAATCTTAACCTTTCCATTTCATCAGAAATGATCTTAATACAGGACTTTACATGTAAAATACTGAACTTGTCTTTTAAGTCTCAGCTGCTTCATCTGTATAACCATTAAAAGTGTTTAGAATAGAGAATAAGATATGACTGTTGCACACTTTTCTATTATGATATTCAAGGAGTAGTTCACTTTAAAAAAAACTTTTGCTGATAATTTACTCACCCCCATGTCATCCAAGATGTCTACATCTTTCTTTCTTCAGTCAAAAAGAAATTAAGGTTTTTGATGAAAACATTTCAGGATTTTCTCCATATAATGGACTTCAATGGGAACCAAACTGTTCAAGGTATAAATGAGTTTCAGTGCAGCTTCAAAGGGCTTTAAACGACACCAGACGATGAATAAGGGTCTTATCTAGGACCCTTCGGAGTCATGACTCGAAAAAGATTTGTTCGTTTTGATGCAACGAGTTTGAACAGGAGAGTCACGAACGCTCATCACAGAACAGAGCAAGGCAACCATTAGAGCTTATAAAACTTAAACTATTCAATTTATTTTTTAAATGAGCAATCGTTTCGCTAGATAAGACCCTTATTCATCGTCTGGTGTCGTTTTAAGCCCTTTGAAGCTGCACTGAAACTCATTTGGACCTTGAACCATTTGGTCCCCATTGAAGTCTCCATTACATGGAGAAAATCCTGAAATGTTTTCATCAAAAACCTTTATTTCTTTCGACTGAAGAAAGACATGGATATCTTGGATGACATAGGGGTGAGTAAATTATTAGCAAAGTTTTAGCAAGTGAACTACTTTAATATAACAGCAAGTTGCCCTTTGTATAAGTTAAAAAGCCATAGTTGAACAAATAACTTACCCATTCCGCTCATCATCTGCCCCCCGTAGCTCCCATTACTGCCTCCTGCTGTTGAGTTTAAGAATAACTCAACATAACGGTGTTCTGAAAACAAAGAGATTTAAACAAAGACATTTAAGATTTGAACCTAAAATTCCCACATTTAACATCAATAACACAAAAACAGAAAACACCAAACTTACGCATGTTTGCTTTGTCCTTCGACATTGCAGCTACTGCATCTTCATGTGTCGCAAACTCCACATCAGCCTCGCCGGTTACTCGCCCATCTGGACCAACCTCAATGTGCACACGCACCGGGTTCAGAGGAGAGAAAACTGCAAAGAAAAAGCCCAATAATTGAATATTTACAAATAATGTAAGTTTTCACATAAAGTCATAAGATAAAGCAAATCAAACAAAGGCAACTTACATTGTAGATGTCAGGTTCTGTTGCCCTGTAAGGAGTCCCCTCATATGAACACAGTGACCCGTGGTACTCTGAAAATTACCACCATCCCCATAACGTCCATCTGACACACCTATTTAAAAAAATAAGCAAATAAAAATAGACAAGCAAATTCAGAGCAAGTATGATAAAACGTGGCACATCTTTTAAAGAAGCTGGTCTCACCTCCACCGTATCCTCCGCGTCGCACCCGGTCAAAGATCCCCCGCGACTCATGCCATTGTCAGCCCGGCCTCCTCCGCTGGGTCGGTCCGTAAGGCCCAGGTCTCTGCATGCTCATGCCTTTACGCGGGGGCTCGTAATGTGTCCGCACTTCAGCTCGGCTGCTCTTAAAGATCTCAATGTACCTACAAACATACAGATGAGCACTCAGGTGCAATGCATGAACATCACAAAACACTCCTGTTGAGGAGTTAAATGGACTGCAAACAAAATAAAACTGGACCTTCACCTGCTCAACATGTATAATATCCATGCATTTGAGAACTCAATAGCAAGTATTATTGATACCATCCATTTCACAGAATTGTCTCCACGTCTAGATTTATAAAAGAACACTGGGGCCTTATTTGATATAGATATATCACATTTTTAAATATACCCAGTGCTGGGTAGTAACAGTTTGTCATCAGATTTAAAACAAATACTTGATTACTTCATTTACGAAATGGCAGACAATCCGTAATTCATTTTCTCTCACCAATTTTTTTTTTAAAATAAAACTGGAGATTGCTTTGACTGAAATCTTCCAGTTTTATGGTATTATGTGCATGAGTCAGAGGCCACATAGCATATAGATTTTAAACATTTTATGTTTTTTGTGTTATATTTTTATGGTCTAATTGTTACCTTTTCATCAACTTACAAACCCTCTGCGGTTTCTTCACAAACTCCAGTTTGGAAAACCCTGACCCTTTTTTTTGGTGAATATTTTTAGTTTTGTTCTCTTTGACAATTTATATTTCTATGGTACAGTATAATCCTATTCAAATCAATGTAATATAGATAGATAGACATTTCATCTAACAATTCCAAGCTTAAGGCTGCACAATAAATATCATTTTAGCATTGATATCATAATGTGCGAATCAGGGAGAGTCACATTGCAGGATATGCACGATTCTCGGATTAACGGTAAAGATTAACCATCAAAGAGTGAAAGCTTATCACTCGCATGTGTTTTACGTTATTATAGCACACATGCAAAATTATGTCAAAATGCCCATCTCTGTGAGTATCCTCATAAACAGTCGCTTATGGCTTACGTAAATAAATTATTGAGAAAGAAGAGGGATGGGTGTCAGTATATCGGATCTGTGCTTTCGGATTTAGTGGCAGCATCCTAATTTTCCTGTTGTTCATCAAACAACAAAATGCAAAGAGAAAATCACTTTTGTAGCTTTAACAAAGAATAATTATAATCAATTTTCACAGTAAAGGCTATGCAGTGTTACTTTACATTTGATTACTCAATTTCTGTAGCTGAAAACGATTAAGACTTACCTGAAAAACAGAAGCACAGCATCTTTGTTCTATTGCATTTATCCATGTTTGCAAATTGTTCATTTCTATGCAGATTCACTCCCTTGCAAAATTCTAGAATGATTAATTGTTTCCAAATAGAGGTTACTTAATCTGGTGAAATTATTTTCAAAATATGTTGCAGAATTTTTTGTTTCTTCCAATATTGTGCAGCCCTTTCCAAATGTATATCTCACAATTCTGAGTTTATATTTTGCAATTTTTGACTTTTTATTTCTCGCAATTCTGAGTCTACATTTAAACAGAATTATAGGATATAAAAAATTGCACATTTTTTCCATCTTCATTAACATTAGATGTGTAACGATCACGTTACTATCTGCAATTTTTATATAATTTGAATTTAGCAATGGACTACAATTTATAAACAATCTGCCCAGCACTGACTATACTTATAA
The DNA here is from genome assembly GCA_030378365.1 of Hybognathus amarus. Lineage (NCBI taxonomy): Eukaryota > Metazoa > Chordata > Actinopteri > Cypriniformes > Leuciscidae > Hybognathus > Hybognathus amarus. The sequence goes on along the minus strand of JAQIUQ010007470.1, from coordinate 40,536 downwards.
TACTTTTCTGTACCCCAAAATTGCAGAATTCTAAGTATTAAACAAAGTTAAATTTTGCTGCGCCGTTCATGCATTAAACTCTAACGCTTACTTCGGTATGACAGTAAATAGAGACCTATTACAGGATCCAGTCTAAAATGGTATTCAAACTGGCTGCTGCAAGGCACACGTTTGTATGCTTAAGAATTAAAAAAATCCCATGATGCTCAAGTGCACCATTGCTGCACACTAAATATGCATTCAGCCTTTTTGAATCCAGACATTTTCTTTCAGCACTGATGACTTGACAAATAAACATAAGAAAACAAAACAATAGGACTCCATCAAGGCCCAGCGAGCCCTCTGATAAAGACGTTTGTATGTCCATGTGGCGTGTGTAAGTTCATGTTGCATACCACTTTGAATGTTTACTGTAGTAGGTGTTTACCACATGAAAAACAGCTTAACCATCCAACCATCCATCCCCACCTGTGCCCTATTCTTTCCTTGTGTTTCTTTAGAGCCTTTTCAGCTATATCCTGTGAAGCAAACTGCACGAAGGCCTCCCCCGTACTCCTCCCTGGAAGTCCACCGGCAATGTTATCCCATTTGGCACGATTTCCAACCCTTCAGACCCAAGGACAGATAACCCCAACGGGACATATTAAATAAAACCACATGCCCATTTACAAGTGTTGCTTTGTTCTTTTCTTGAATAAAAAAAAAAAAAAACACAAAACAAAAAGGCATATTGCAATGAATCCTACAGGGAGAGTTCCACCACTTGGGAACATGGCCTACAAGAAGGCAAGCGTTTCACTAACTTGGCTTAAGACTTGATAAAGTGGCCATCCCAAGAGTTGGTATCTAAAAAGGTAATATCCCTAATGTCGCAGAATAATTTGGAACAACAACAATGCTGGATTAAGGAACGAATCAATGTACCAAATTATTCTAGCAACCATGGGAATAGTCAAATTCACCTTAATGAGGACTACGCTTGGCCATTACTTCTCCCGATGACTATGTGAAGGGCTGCAAGAAAGAGTCTGAATATACCTGAGAAAAACTGCACAATCTCTTCCTTGCTACATCCAAAAGGAAGGCCGCGCAATCTGACCAGTCCGTCTCCCTCCGTTTCTGGACAGTTCGGACCAGTGTGCTTCATAACCCAGTCCATTTCCACATTGTTTGATTTGAATACTGAGGGAAAAAAGAGCATAAAGAGGACAATTGAAAACTACCTTTCAAAAGTCTGGGGTCAGCTATTTTTCATTTTTACGTTTTTTTTTTTTTTTTAAAGGTCTCACCAAGGCTGCATTTATTTGATCAACAATATAGTAAGTACAGTAAATTTGTAAAATATTACAATTTAAATTTTTGTGATGGCAAAGCTGAATTCATCATCAGCATTACTCCAGTCTTCAGTGTCACATGATCAACAAGAGGCATTTTCATAACACACAGTATCAGTTGGCACCTTTTGCTTGACAGGATTTAAAGGAGTAGTTCACTTAAAAAACGTTTGCTGATAATTTACCCCCATGTCATCCAAGACGTCCACGTCATTCTTTTGTCGGAAAGAAATTAAGGTTTTTTAATGAAAACATTCCAGGATTTTCTCCATATAAATGAGAGTTCCAGTGCAGCTTCAAAGGGCTTTAAATGACACCAGACGATGAATAAGGGTCTTATCAAGGACCCTTCAAGTCATGACTCGAAAAAAAAAATCGTTCATTTTGATGAACGAGTTTGAACGGGAGAGTCACGAACGCTCATCGCAGAACAGAGTAAGGCAAGCATTTGTGCTTATAAAACTTAAACCTTTTTATTTATTTTTTAAATGACTGATTGTTTCGCTTGATAAGACCCTCAGTCATTTGAAGCTGCACTGAAACTCTCATTTGGACCTTGAACCTTTTGGTCCCCATTGAAGTCCATTATATAGAGAAAATCCTGGAATATTTTAATCAAAAACCTTAATTACTTTTCGACTGAAGAAAGAAAGACATGAACATCTTGGATGACACTGGGGTGAGTAAATTAACAGCAATTTTTTTTTAAAGTGAACTAACTTACTCCTTTAATCAGCCCTAATCGTCAGATGTTTATAAAGTTTAAAAATTAATTGCTCATCAGCTGTTACATTGTCGCACCCCTAGTACAGACCCAGAGTTTTGAATGATCGCATACAATTCTACAGACTCTGAATTTCATACCTTCCACATATCGATGCCCCATTGATTCTCTGTCTTTTTTGACTGCCATTTTCAGGTCTTCCTCCGACTCCAGCTCCACAAACGCTTCTCCACTCGGTCTGCCTTCTCTTGTGTATGTGAAATGAATGGCTGTTCCATTGTTGGCAATTTTGCAGCCTGAAAACAAAAGTGTTAACTTTGTCTTAACTTCTAAATAATAATAAGGGTATTATGAAGACTCAATTCTTACCAGAAAAAAACCGGGAAACTTCTTCTACGGAGCACGACCAAGGCAAACCTCGAACGCGGACGACAAATCCTTCATCATCAGCCATGATAGCAATCAATGTGTTTGTAAGCTAGAGAAAAATAGAGATTGATGTAAACAATGGAAAGAAAACCGTTCAATGAAGAAAACAAATACTAGTCAGTGACTGAGACGAAACAGAAACTTCAAGCACACGGACTATTTATAGCATTTGTTATAATAGCGGTGTCCACACCGCTTCAAGCTTTAGTGGAAGCTGGCTCGGGAACAGCTTAAAATGTGTTACATCATCAAAATAACTGACTGATAATGTTTACAATTAAAAAAAAACAGCATCTACCGAATCTCTCGTAAAGGCGCATTAGGGCAGATAAACGGCTAACGTTAGTAGCGAAACAAAGAGCGCACGTAGGCCTTCAAAGGCCGGCAGCTTCACATTAAACACTCCTTTAACGCAAACACGAATTAAGCTTGTAAAAGAACGGTTAAACCGTGTGTTGTGAACTAGATTTTTCTGAAAAAGAATAATGGAACTGATACCTTGGTATAATTGATATTAAATCTGCTCGGCGTGGTCACGTTTAAACGTTCCTTTGATTCTCATTCAGCGCAGGTTCATTACAACTTCCGGTGAGTGTCCACGCCTATTTCCGCATTCGGAACCAACGTGTTGCTATGCTTCTGCTAAACCCAAGGGGTGGAGGAGAAGCGATACTTACAAAAAGATATCTTATCTAATCACTTACTGCATTTATATTAATTAAATCAAGTTTATGTTTTGAGTGGGACATTTTTTTGGGAGTTCTTAATCGGTATTGTGTATCACATAAAAACGTTTTCATCTGGATATTGATTACAATTGCTGTTTTTGTTATTGTGAAAGAGAGTCTATTGTGCACTTATTTTTTGAATGCCCCTTTTCTTCAATCTTTTGGAGATTAAAATTAACTGCATATTTGTCATTTGTCTTAGCCTACTTCATACAAATGAATTTGACTTTTCTAAGAAAAATGTATGTTATCGATTGGTTTCTATTGTTAGGAAAATTTCATATTCATCAAACTAAATGGAGTAACTCAAAACCCAACTTTGCTCATTTTAAAGCAGCCTAATGTATCTTGAGTCTGTAAAGTTTTAAAAAAATCAAAAAGCCCAAAGATCTGTATCTCTGCTAAATGAATTTAATTAATGTCTGTGATGCCCTTTATCTTTGTTTTTTTCTCCTTTCTTTTCTGTTCTTTTTTTCACCCAAATTATTGTTTCATGTTATACTTATCAGTTGTGTAAAAGAAATGTCAAGAACTTGATATCAGATACTTGATATTTGCTCCTTTATACCTCATAGGGCATCTAAAACAGCACATTTTTAAGCAGTTTTAAGCCACTGATCTATTTAATGTCTTTCCATATAGATCTGCAGTCTGCAGTTTTTCCTCTTTGTCGCCATCTCTGTTCGAAATCTGCATAAGGCCTATCACTTTTGGGGGTCCCCTAAAATGTATGTAGGCCTAATTATTAAAAATAATGCTAAAAAAAATATCTGAAGACTACCTTGCTACTCTATGGACCAATGTCAGAGTTTTTCGTGGCTCAAAATGAAGCAGAGGTGGAAAAATCATAACACAATGGGGGGTTCGGGGGAAATTTTGTACATAATAAAGATAAATTCATTAATCTGGTGCACTTTGAGTAACTCAAATCTGTTGTTAAAAATAAATAATAATCCAACCACCAACCATATTCTTTGATTCAGATATCTGCATCTGATCATCACATTACAATTATTCAATTAAGCATGATAATATGGCAACATATCCCACTGAAGTAGGCTGATTTAAAATGAACATTTATTTAAATGAAAGTTCTTCTTTGGCAAAATTACAATTCCCTTGTAGCCTAAACAGAGGCTTTGCTCCCTTTAAACTTAAATTGTCAATGTTTAATTTTTGAAAACACTCTTATCGGAATAATTCTCCCACTAATATTATTTAATGTATGCTCTAAATTTCATTTCAAATTCTTACATTTTATTAATAGGCTACATTCAATTAAAATAATAAGATATAGGCTGTTACCAATCAAATTAAATAATTTACATTTAAAAATTATAACTGTATTAAATGAGATTATGATATTGTTTAAATATATATATTTTTAATAAACAAATAAGGATTGTTGATACTTTGAAACTAAATCGCCAGTAGGAGGCGGCAGGCGACCTCTTGATGAGCGCTTATATTGATTAAAATCAATATCTCGGTTTCAATTGTGATGGCATTCAGGCAAACAGCACTCTGGTCGTGTGTAGGCTATATTGTTTCTTAACTATAAATTAATATGTTATAAATAATTGCGCGAGCCTCAACAGCGCAACTTTGTTACCGTCCGGAGTCCGAACATCAGCGGCATCACTACAACAACAACAATCTCTGGAACCCATATCTATGCTGGAACCTAAGAACTCGGCTTATAGCTGCCCTGATTGCTGCCTCGCGCTAGGAAAATCCTATAGGAAAATAAAGTATATTGTTATATGGGGTATTTATCTATTATGACCGTCTAAGATTAGACACCGAAAATATGTCAGGGCATAGCGAAAACAGATTTGCAGGAAAATGAAAACATTGGAGGATGCGGGCATCGATCCCGCTACCTCTCGCATGCTAAGCGAGCGCTCTACCATCTGAGCTAATCCCCCTCCGTACTACATACTTCCGGCGTTGTAAAAAAAACAACAACACACAAACACAAACACACAGCATTACTTATTTCACACACATTGTGTTCAAAGTATATGATCAGTGTTTTATACATTTTAGAAAAATACAATTCGTGATTAGTAAAAAAAAAAAAAATACTGGGCAAACTTTACCAAGAAGATAGTACGTTCTGAATAAAGGTGTCTTAATAAATACATGTTATTATTTTTCACTTCCTGTAAGGGTCAGCCAGTCAAAATAAAAGCTATTTGTTTATTTTCGAAGGCGCCTCTCATGTGAATCCACTCGTTAACTCGCCTTCATATTAATGTTTTGGTTAACAATACATTTGTTTTACTTCGCGCTCTTTATAATGCCTCGGCATTCCACAA
>JAQIUQ010007470.1:0-30000 GCA_030378365.1 Hybognathus amarus | reverse complement strand
TAGCTTACCTCAAGGGCATCCAAGATGTTTGTTTGCACAGTATTTTCAATTTTGAAATTTTTAGGTCAAACCGTTCTTGTCTATCAGTCATATAATGGAGGTCTATGGTCACCACCTCAAAGAGCATGCACAGAGAAGTCCAAATTAAACATGATTTAATGACTCATAAATGTAAGTACACATTAGTGGCCTAAGACATGAAACGAGCAGTTTGTGTGAGAAAACGAACAGTATTTATATCATTTTTAACCCTTTGTAACCACAGCCACGTGACCTGAGGGAGCGGGTGCATTGAGGTAAAATTGATTCTCTTACAAAAGGTAAAAACGATATAAATACTGTTCGTTTCTCACACAAACCGCTCGTTTCGTGTCTTAGGCCATCAATGTGTACTTACTTTTACAAGTAATCATGTTTAATTTGGATTATTAATATTGATATTTGCGCCTAAAATGGAAACTCCTTTAGTGAATCCTGTCTTTAGTGTCTTTAGTAAATCCTGACAGTAGTTTTTCAATGCCAAAAGAGGGTTTGCGCTGCAAGCTGTTAGTAAATCTGGCCCAACTGCTTTTAAAAGATGGTAATCGACAGAACATCTTTTTTGCAGGCTGTTGAGGGAGAATCTCCATCTAGTCAACTTACAGGAAGTCACGATAATCAGATGATGACTTCCTCACTTCCTGCCTCTCAGGCAGCTACAGGTATGGATTCATACTAGAGCTCGACCGATAAAGGATTTTGAAGGCCGATACCGATACAAGTATTTGTTTGTTTTAAATTCCGATATATCGGCCGATATTTTTTTTTTATTTAAGAAACGCGCAACAAAACATTAACAGATTTCCCTAACATTAGTTATTTGTAGTTATTTATGGGTTTTAACTAAAATAATATGATAATGCATTTAAAAAAAAAATTGGTTTCTTTTATTGTCACAACAGAACAGACTGATGATTGTGGCATTAGCTAGCTTTATGGTTAGCTAGTCTATGATGAACCATAATTTAGCAATGGATGACGGCATACTGTAAATTGTAAAACATACATGTTCAATACAACAGGCCAATATAACGACGGTCAGGCGCTATTAAAGAAATACTTCAGTCACATTGTCAAAAGTTAAAAGAACAATCAGTCAACTACACTGTAACAACATAATTATTACTAGCTAATTCCGCTTCACTCTCGGCTTATTTAACAGCAGAAAAACTGGACATGATAGTCACAAATTTTGTCATGCTTATTTGAGTTAAGAGAACTGATGAGGATGTTCTTTTAATTGTTATTCAAGCGATGTATGTCTCAAGACCAACTCAACAAGTGTTGCCAACAGGGACAGTGTAGAGTGCCCTCTGGTGGACAAACTATACAACTCCAACACTCATGACATGGTTCAAGCGTGTTTCGTCCGTTTTTATTTTTATTTTTGAAATATTCATTTATCGGCCATTATAACTACTGATACCGATTGTTTGGAAAATGCCTAAAATCGGCCGATAATATCGGCCTGCAGATATATCGGTCTGGCTCTGAATTCATACGCACTTATCTGACATGTCAAGTCATGTCACCTTCATTTATATGCCGCTTTTAAAAATATAGATTGTTTCAAAGCAGCTTTACAGTGATAATAGGAAATTACTGTAACAGAGATTGTTTTGGCCCTACAGCAGCTCTAGAATAAAGTTATTGTCCAGCTAAAGTTAGTTTTGATTGATTTAATCACTCCAATTGCAAAGATCATTAGTTATTAATTTCAGGGGCCGCTTACTCGAACACTGTTCTAACAGAAAACACTCAACGCACTCCGACTTGAGAACGCAAACCCTGAAATAGATTCCAAGGTATAAGCCTTGAAAATTTTCGAAAAAAGGTTCTCTATGCAAACCCGCAAAACGCAGACGGCGTGCACATGCGCATCATGTGTTTAGTCTTTGGGTATGCGCATTTGAATGTATATGTGCGTAGGCGTGGAGTCCTTCTTTACAAACCAACCCTCAACAAAATTAAAAAATGTATAATAAAGAATAATTTATCGCTTACGCGTAGCCACGTGAACCTGGAATTATCTCGACAACGTTTTATCTGTGCACTAAGTCTAGCAAAGTGACAAATTCTGTATGATCAGCATCTTTGTGTTTCAGTATTTGTCATGATATGGGTATCTGTTCCTGCTTAACGCCTAGCCTGCTCTCTCTGTGCATCGTGTGTGTATGTTTCTCAGGTGCTCCCACACTGTCTCGTCTACTGGAAGCTGGCCCCGCCCAATTTCCCTCTCAGCTGAGCTCATTTGCCTCTGCAGACTCCGCCCCCAGCACTGCCACGTCTGCAGTGGACACAGCTGCCCCGCTCAGCTCAGGTCTCTCCTAGATGCTGTCTTCTCCTATGTTTAGTTCATATCTTTTGTATTAACTCTATATTTTGAACCTGTGATCAGCTGTCTCTTAATTGTTTGGTGTGTTGGAACTAGAGTCCCGTGTGGGACGGATTTTTCATTCCCACTCTCGTGGGATTCTGTTTCGCTTCCGCCCACTCCCGCAAAAATATGTTACCTTCTCCCGCTCCCACCCGCAACATGTATGTGTTGTCCCGCTCCCACCAACAAAGTGCCCGCGGGTAAAAGTATAAACAATTTTTCAGTACGTCCATTAAAATTTCAAGTTACATGTCGCACCACAACTTACGCATCCCAGCATGAACGCTCCCGAATAAATTATTTGTTATAATGATAATACCATGATTTGTCATGGCAGAAAGCATGGAAAAAGCGCACCCGTAATAATCAAAAAGCTGTCACTCTTATTTATCCATCCATCCATCTTATCCGGGCCGGGTCGGGGGGCAGTTCGAGTTGTTTAGCTGTTCACACCACACAACACAACGTGATTGATCCGCAACAGGAGGTAATGCACTACACAAGCTGACAACAACTCTGTCACCCAACGATTCAATCTTGTCTACAACTCACATTTTCTCACGAAAAATCACGCGATAAGACGAACCGGAAATGACGCAAAACAGCACCTGCGTCAATACCCAGCGAAGAAGAAGAGAAGAACACAACACGCGAATATGGACGTCAGACAGAAACTAGTGCTTCAAACTGTTTGCACGATGATTTGCTCTGAGAAAAAAAATGCAAAAAATAAAAAATAAGATCAACCCATGCCTTGCTCTGATTGGCTGGAGCTCATGACATCACTGAGGTTGAGTCGCGCGACAGCTCTGGATATCTAGCATGTTAGCTATTTTTCTGAGCTCGGCGACGCATCTGCGAAGCGTCTTTGATGCGTTGTTGGCTCTTTCATACTAACAGATTGGCAAGCGTTCATTGTCCGCTAATCCCCCACGATTTGTACGCGATAACACCCTGACCTGTCGGCGAGCTCAACGATTTGCAAATTGGTCTTAAAATCCTGTAGTGTGAACTTGGCTTAAGCAGAGATGCCCAGACTTCCCCCTCATCACTTCCTCCAACATTTCCGGGGGACACCAGGCCAGCCGGGAAACATAGTCCCTCCAGCGTGTCCTAGGTCGTCCCGGGGTCTCCCCCCAGTGGGACGTGCCCGGAACACCTTCCCAGGAAGGCGTTCAGGAGGCATCCGGAACAGATGCCCAGAGCCACCTCAGCTGACCCCTCTCTCTACACTGAGCTCCTCCCGATTGATGAGATTCTCACCCTATCTCTAAGGGATCGCCCAGCCACCCTGTGGAGAAAGCTCATTTCGGCCACCTGTATCCGGGATCTTGTCCTTTCGGCCATGACCCAAAGCTCATGACTGTAGGTGAGAGTAGGAAGGTAGATTGGCCGGTAAATCGAGAGCTTCGCCTTGCGACTCAGCTCCTTCTTCAGCACGATAGACTGGTACATCGACCGCATTACTGCAGAAGCTGCACCGATCCGTCTGTCAATCTCCAGGATACTAAACTCCTCCACTTGAGGCAGGAGATTGCCTCTGAAACTCTTAATTAGTTAATCGCAATCTCACAAAGTTCCCTTATAATCAATTAAGCTGTATATACTGCACAATGAATCATTTATTTACATTGTGTCTACTCCTCGTTTGTTATAATGAGAGGATTCGCGAATGTGCAGAATCTTAGCGCTGAACAAAAACACTTGCTTTTTGGCCAATGAGTTCTAACTTAAACACATCTGATTGTCCTTTGCGTTCAAGAAATCAACATATACGTTTCTGATTGGCTAAATGGCTCAACTCTGCAAAAACATGTTGTAAATAGAAACCTTTGAGGTTCTCCAACACAGATACGCACTGGATCGCTTGTCAAATCTGTTTTGCCAATATACTACTATTATGGGGAAAACTGATCCTAAACCAGCAGTTATGGGCAGCTTTTCCCTATAAAAGCAATCAGAAGTAGTGCAGGCAGGGGAAAGCTAAGCCTTAAATTTCTTTTTTGCAATAGATGATAAACAATTTGTTTGTTTTAAGATGTTTTACTTTTAGATATTGCTATTTTGGCGGAGGCCCGCGAATCACTATATTCTCCCGCACACACACACGAGTCTTACCGCCCGCACCCACGCTCGCCCATCAAATCTTGTCCCACGCTGCACTCTGCTGCGTGGGCTCCTGTGTACCGGGTCCCGCAGCAGTGCAGGTCTCTAGTTGGAACACAAATCAAATGATTTGAATGTCTAAAGGCAATTAGTAGGTTTGATATGTGTGTAATACTTTAAACAGCAGGTGATGGAGCCCCCTGTGCGTCAGTGGATAATAAGGTGGCAGTTTTAGGGGAAGAGGACCTGGTGACTGTGTCCTATATGGCAGAAGAGCTGGACTTAGAGACGGTTGGGGACATCATAGCCATTATTGAAGAGAAGGTAAATCAGACGTACTGTATATTACATATATTTGTATATATGTATATAAATACAATGTCTGAAAACTCAATTTTGATTGGCTGGAAGGTGTGCATTAAAACTGTTTAATGCATAGGCAGTTGAATTACCATTCTATATTAATGCATTGCTTTCATTGAAGCACATTGTGAGTAGTCCTGATATTAACATAAATAAATGAACATTTATAGCTCTTTCTGCGTTTTCACCGGCAGCTACGACGGGTGTCGTTGTTAATTTTGTTGGTGCAGCATGCAAGCGTTTGAATCTACCGCCGCCAATAAAGCCGACCCATGCGCACACTCACACTATTACTCGCACACAGAGCTCGGAGATCATGCTGCGCACACACGAGAATCATTCAAGAGCTGCCATATCAACACAGCCACACAGATTTTATTAATAAAAGAGATTCGCTACATGATTTTTCTCAGCAATGAGGGGGTAAAATCTCTGTATTTAAAGTTAAACTCAAAGCTTCATAGTTATTAGAGAGAGATGCTGAACAGACACAGGTAATTCACACACGCATCTCTCTCGAAAATAAGCATCATGTTTACTCTTCACATATTACCAAGGTATAATCCACGGGTATCTGTGCATTTCAATTCACTCTGCTTCGTATCAGGCGGTTCTTTGCCTCCACAATGTGCAATCACAATGTAAAATCACTTAAAGCTGCAGTCCGTAGCTTTTTTTTAGTTAAAATTATTCAAAATACATATTTGAGAAAATAACCAGCCAGTGTTCAAAACTCTCTGCTTGCCTTAGCTCTGAATTCAAAACGGTGCACTTGTAATAATGTTATTAATTCCAGTGGTACTGGTGGATTTCAGCGGGAGGTTTCGAGCATGTCTTTGCCTCATTACATCACATCTGTACACATAAAGAAGAGTCTCAGCTAGTATAAGCTATATTGTGTGTGAGGATGAGGATTTATAGCCTTTTCTCACTGCACTTAATATAATTAAACTTATAAATCTGGTGGCGGATCCAGAAAGGTTCAGAACGACAATCACCAGTGACAACAGACTCACCCGCTGTAAAATGCAAAAGACTTTGGAGTGACTACAGAAAAAGAGACTGCAACCGGACCCATGCGAAAAACAAGGATGTATATCGGAAGAACATTACATGTAGTCACGCAATGCTTGCTTATATTGGTAACATTAACAATTTGAGAACAAAGTATAATTTGCACGGTTTTGTGTGATATGATAACCTATAAGCGACTGTTAGATTTAATCAGCGCGATTTACTGCAATATCAAAACCAGAACAAAAGTGGATGTTACTTACTAGTTCAGATGACATTTTCCAGTGAAAATTATTATGTTGGTCATTCTTCCAAAAAGAATAGGCTGTGAATCTGAATGCCAGTATCCACACCGACGGTCTCTCTCCTCAAACATTGTGTTCATCCACGCTATGCCGTGTCGAGGTGTTGAAGTACAACTCACGTAAAGTTGATCGTTCCGTGAATGACTGCAACTGCAATAATTTATAAGACAAAATCAGTTTTCTTTGAGGTTCAGTTAACCACTTGAGCAAGTAAAACAGCATATTGAGCAGAAAGATAAAAATAAACCATCTGTTTTGAGTTTAGACTAGTTAACATTGCAAAAATACAAAATTAGTCTGTATACCATGGAAGCTTGTGTTTTACAACTTAAATCTGTTTGTCTGTCCTGCACAGACCAACAGAACACTATTGTTTGTATATGTATTTTTTAAATATTGAACTATTTATTCTGCTGTCTTGGCCAGTACTCCCTTGAAAAAGAGAATCTGAATCTCAATTGGACTATTTCCTGGTAAAATAAAGGTAAATAAAATAAAATTGTCAACCTGTGTTCACGTAGGGTGAGGAGAATGCCGAGGCGCTGGATGCTGCAGCAGTGGAAGCAGCTCTGTCTCTGTGTGAGGACACGGGTCACAGCCTGTCAGGTACCTGGGAGCCAAACCCCTTCAGGCCCATCGGCCCTGAGCCCTCCAGCACTTCAGAGGACATAGACCTACATTCCCTGCATCTCTTAGAGGGAAGAGAGACGGTCCCTGATACGTGTGGATCCAGTAGTGGCTACGCACAGGGGTATCCGACACCCTCCACCACTGTCCCCTCTGTTCCTCAAGACCCTACTCCAACAACAGGAGCTCATTCAGAGCCAGATGCACACAGACCAGAGCATGCACACGAGGCCCAGGATGGGCAGCCAGAATCACTGCACGCTCTGATCAAAAGTGAGACTGACGAATGGACACGCTCTGAATCAGGTACTTTGTTTTGCATTGGGCAAATTATATTTATGCTATTTTTAAAAATGCCATTCATATACTACTGTATATTCATCAATTGATAAAACGAGACAATACATTTATGATGTTTCAAAAGATTTCTATAAAAATAAATACTTTTACATTTAGCAAAAAATTCTGGGAAAAAATGAATCCAAAAAATATTTCCCACAAAGATATTAAGCAGCACTGTTTTCAATAATAAGAAATGTTTCTTGAGCAGCAAATCATCATATTAGAATGATTTCTGAAGGATCATGTGACACTGAAGACTGGAGCTTCTCAATTCAGCTTTGCCAACACGGGAATAAAAAAATATAAAAAAAGAAAACATTTTACAATTTTACTGTATTATTATTAATCAAATAAATGTAGCTTTGGTGAGGACAAGAGACTTCTTTTTAAAAGATCTACACTACCGGTTAAAAGTTTTAGATCGGTTACGATTTTTTATGTTTTTAAAAGAAGTCTCTTCTTCTCACCAAGGCTGCAAATTTTTGATAAAAAAATACATAAACACAGTAATATTGTGAAATATTATGACCATTTAAAAGCTGTTCTTTTGAACTTTTCTATTCATCAAAGAATCCTAAAATAAAAATGTAAAAAACAGTTTTCAACATGGATAATAATCATACATGTTTTTGGAGCATAAAATCATCATATTAGAGTGATTTGTGAAGGATCATGTGACACTGAAGACTGGAGTAATGATGCTGAAAATTCAGCTTTTTTTCAGAGGAATAAATTACATTTTAATATATATTAACATAAAAAAGTCATTTTAAATTGTCATAATATTTCACAATATTACTGTGTTTTTTTGTGTATTTTTTATCAAAAAATTGCAGCCTTGGTGAGCAGAAGAAACTTCTTTTAAAAACATAAAAAATCTTACCGATCTTAAACTTTTGACCGGTAGTGTATATACCAACTCCAGAAGCTTGAACAGTAGTGTATGCTTGAATACACATTTTCTCTGATGAATTTGTTAAAATGGATTCATTTTGAGGCATAAAGTCAAAGTAAGACATCCTGTCTAAATATCATAATGGACAAAAAAGCCTTATTAAAGGAATTAAATTCTTGTAAATAAATTTAAGCCTAATCATTTCTTAGGAAAAAGATTTGCTAAATCAAGGTCATGTGGTAAAAAAAAAAATCATGGACCATTATGACTGTGTCAAGGTCAATAATTTTATCTTTTTATGACATGGCAAGATTAGTTCGTTCAGGTTGTTGTAAAATGTCAAGTGGTGTGACTCTGACATCCCAAACACTTAATGATATTTATAAATAGTAATAATTCATAATATATCTAAAAATAAATAATGACAAGATGGTTATATTGGTCATTAAATAAAACAAATTTGATCAAACCATCATGAGTACATTTGTAAGAACGTGTTTTAAATAAAAATTTGTAAAATATTTTCCCTATTTTTTAAGTTTAACCCTAGTTTACACACTCAGACACCCTGTAAACATGATCGGTAAAAACTCAAAACTGTTCCATTTTCTTCCAGATACACGGTCAGAAGATGACCCTGTGATAAAACAACACTCAAAGGTGTGACTGTCTGTATACGCTAACACATAATGCACCAGCCACAAGTACACATAGACCCGGAAACCATTAAACTCTGCCCTTTTTAGTATTTTCTTAACACTCCTCGTTAACAGGAAGTGAAAGAGGAGGAGGAGGAGGCCGTGAGTGATGCAGAGGAGATGAAAGCTGGATTAGAAGGGGATGGAGACGGCGTTTATCTCTCTGAGCCAGAGTTGGACCCTCCGGTCAGCGAGAGCGAGGACGGCAACAGCATGCACACGGCATCCTCTTCCGTACAGCTCCACACAACTGCCGACTCCATTCCCAGCAGCCCTGCCTCCTCACAGTTGTATGTGCCCAAACTACACATAACTAAGCTTTCACACCGAGTCTGATTGTTTGACATAGAAAATCATGTGCAATAAATCTGAAAAAGTGAAACTAATCCATAGTAAGCAACTTAAGATCAAGTCCCAAGTATTGTGATTTGTTATATTATTAATTCAGTTCGAATTTTGTAAAATAGCTTAGATTTAATATTTCTTTTTTTTTTAAATTAAATTAACCCCCAGTTTCACAGACAAATCTTAAACCTAGCCCCAGACTAAAATGCATGTTTGAGCTGTTTTAAAGTGCCTTGTGTCAAAAAAAAAATCAAATCATACTCCATATTCCATACCAGATGGGGCAGTATACCTCCAGAAAGTGAGTTGTGCCATGGCGCACTCTCACGTCTTCACGAGCGAGCTGTTTTGCTCTCTCTCCCTCGCACATATTAATCAAATCAATTGACACGATAGTAAAAGGTTGGAAGACCGCAGTATTCATTTAGAGATTTAGAGACTCAATGAACAACATCTCAACACTAAATTACAAAGGCCGTCTCATAGACGCCTGTCTCAAATACAAGCCGGTGCATTTCGACGATATGGGAAAATAAAAGCCCAGGCTATTGATTTGAAGTTTTACGGTATTCGTTTTGTTCATATTACATTTTAACTGTTAGTTTGAATTAATTTGACAGACAGCATTCGCTGATGTTGACCAAGCTAGCGCCATTCAGAGCTGCCAACTCTCACGAATTCACCGTGAGACACACAATTGACACTTTTCACACGCTCTCACGCCACACATCAATTTTGTCACGCACAGAAAAGGAGCAGGTTAGTAATTCAAACAATAAATACCGTTTTGGCGCTTGTAAATGTTACACGACAGATCCCTAGCGCACGTGAACTGATCATCTCTACTAGCTAATGGTAAAAGAATAACACTCTTGAAAGATACAGTATGTTACAACTTAACAAAAAAATTTTTTTAACTCTTCCCTGAACTGAAATGTAATAGTGTGCTGTATTCTCCACACGATTAACATCAGGTTCAAGTACACCCACAAGCCGTGCGAGATACTCGTGTATTGTAGTTTGGCAGGTGGTTATGTTGCCCGCCCGCATATCGCCTCCCATGGCCGAAACTGGTATTATGACACCTACCAGGCCGGGGCTAGTAATTTAGCATGCTAATTCAGGTTAATATAACTGCGACACTATAACTTGTCATTTTTTTAATGACATCATCAACCTTATTTCATCTCATTCTTTTGATACGTGTAGCTCATTTTTTTGGATATTTTAACCTCAATTCTTACACATGGCATCTTTAACTGAAAGCAACTTGCACTGAAATATCTTAAAATGTCTGCCATATTTTTGTCTCAAGACGCACCAGTAATGTTTTTTTACGGCATGTTTATAAAAGCTATGATTGAACCAAGGCCTAATACTCGCTTAATTTAAACCCTGTCCGTAAAACCAGTGCCTAAAGGTTTAATTGAATATAATATATAAATAAAATCAAACTCTGTGTAAATAGTTCTGATGATGATTATTATTATACTTAAAAAATATTTAAAACTTTTAGGTGAAGCCTGTGCTTATGCGTTTTTTTCCTACGATGTTCAATTAATCGACATTCAATATACTCTTCCTCCTCAGCTCAATCTGCAGTGAAGACCAAGAAGCGCTTCAGGCTCAGAAGATCTGGAAGAAAGCCATTATGCTGGTGTGGCGAGCAGCGGCCAATGCACAGGCGAGAGTCTTCATTATGTTGTTACTAATCCCCGCCCCCTTTTATCTGGCTCATCAGAACCCATCCGCTCTGTGCAGCCAGAGTGATAATTGGTCATTTTAAACAGGTATGCAAATGTATTTCTGCAACCGGTGACGGATGACATCGCCCCTGGTTACCATAGTATTGTGCACAGGTGAGAGCGAACTGTTTAAGGTACATTTAAAGAGATAGCACTTTATTTTACAGTCCTGTTCTCAGTATACATAATATGTACTTATTATAGTAATTACAATAACTGGGTAAATAACTAGGTACTAACCCTAACCCATGTTGACCTTAACTTTATATTACCCAGTACTTTTTATGTAAGTACACTACAAGTACTGTAAAATAAAGTGCAACCTTTAAAGGTTTTGCAATTAGAGAAACATCTACTCAGCAAGAGGAATCCAATTATTTTTGATGTTTTGAGAGAAAAGTAATTCTAAAAAGTAATATAAATAGCTTTACCAGTATTTCGTGTGCTCAGGCCAATGGATCTGTCCACTATCAAGAAGAACATCGAGAACGGGCTGATCCGCACCACAGCCGAGTTCCAGCGGGACATCATGCTGATGTTCCAGAATGCAGTGATGTACAACAGCTCAGACCATGATGTGTTCCACATGGCCGTGGAGATGCAGAGGGACGTTCTGGAGCAGATACAGCAATTTCTGGCCACACAGTTAATCATGCAGACCTCAGAATCGGGCATCAGTGCCAAGAGCCTGCGCGGGAGAGAGGCCAACCGCAAACAGGACCCCAATGACAAGGTGCGGCGTCTTCATACAGCAGACCTTCTGCACGCTTCAGCACATAAAAAAAAACATTCTGGATCACTAATGTTAGTCCATATCAATATAAACACGCCACCATCAAAAGATTTTTGATAGAGGTAACAATTAGTACTGTAACAATTTAAAGTTCAATTAGAATTAAAATACTAAAATATAATTTATTCCTTTGATGAAAAAGCTGAATTTTCAGCATCATTACTCCAGGCTTCAGTGTCACATGATCCTTCAGAAATCATTCCAATATGCTGATTTGATGCTCAAAAACATTTACACTTGAAACTTATTATTATCAAGGTTGAAAACAGTTGTGCTTTTAACCCTCTGGGGTTCTGCGGGTCAATAATGACCCGAAGCGTTTAAATAAAAAATAACGTAGCTTCATTGGAATGGTTCGAAACTTGGTGACTTTATTGGTACTTGGTATATGAATACACCACAAAAAATTGGGGACAGGATTTGAAAAGTCTAAGTGGTCAGAGAAAAAAGTCACACTCAGGGACCTTCGGGTCAAAAATGACCCGCATAGGAAATGAATGGGAAATTGGCAAGAATTTGAAAATACTGAGGTTTTTTTGTGCGACTACAAATGTATCCATCCAATCTACAATGCAACGATCTTGAAAAAAAGCACACAACAGTGAAGGGGTGAATCTATAAAACATCAAGAGTGCAAAACAGGTACATCCATACACACACACACACACACACATCTTTATACACAAACACACCAAAAAAATTCAGATTATACACGTGTTTTGCATTTTTAAAAAGCTCAGTTTGTCCATGAGATGGCATCCATCTAATTTCAAAAATTGCTTTTATGAGGTCTAGGCTTGACTCCAAAATGAAATACAGCTTTAAAAAAATATATATATATATATATTTTTTAAATATTTTTTCTATTATATTCAATGGGGGAAAATTTGGTCATAATTATTGCATTAATACTAATTATAATTTTTTATATTTTTGAAATTTTCTCAAAACACCAAAAATGAAAAGAAAAAATATTATAAAAAACAAGTAAAAAAAAAAATTATGATTTTCTTTTTTAAATATGAATCCCGCCCTTTGGGTCAATTTTGACCCGAAGGTCCCAAGTGTGACTGTTAAACAAAGAACCCCAGAGGGTTAATATTTCTGTGGAAACTCTGATACATGTTTTCAGGAATTCTGTATAAAGTGTGACCACCCTATCTATCTGTTCTTTTCTTTTTTCAATGCAACATTCTCCTTGTAACTGCTTTTGCATTTGAGTGCTGCGTATATTCACAGAACCTTTATTTCTCTCTCTCTGATGCTAACCTTTGTCCTCTCACAGGACTGTGTTCCAATGGCCTCTCCTGCATTCCTTCTCTCTCTCTTTGTAAGTATCCTGTCTGCTCCTCCAATCACTTTTGAATGCTACAATTCTTTCTGCAAAACAACCACAGAGACAATGTAACAGGAAGGAGACATAACAATCCCTTTGTAGTTTACTGGAGTCTAGTGGCTAAAGAAGCTCAAATTTGATATGCCGTCATTGTTAGAATTTCAAGTTTAGGCCCGTACACACCAGGAAGAATATCAGCGCGCGTTATTCATCAGCGATTTTCAGTGCGTTTTTTGAGTTCACACCCAAGTGATTTTCGCTGACGATGAGCCGAGTGAACATGCAAATTCTTTCCCTGACATTAGATGGCGCCAATTTTCTCTGCAATACAACTCCATAACAGTTCTCTTTTATCAAGAGCGTCAATCTCATTGGTCGGAATAGTTTTTGACGCGGCGCGTAAAAAAAAAACGAACCCGAGGCGTTTTTTGTAAAAATGACGCTTTAGCGTGGCGTTTACGCATCGGTGTGAACACTCACATTGGTGCCCTTGTTTAGTCACGAGGCGTTAAACGTCGGCGAATAATGCACGCGAAATTCGCCCTAGTGTGAACAGGCCTTTTGACATGTTAAAGTAATATTGAAAAACAGTTTTCAGTATCAAACGGCATAACTGGAGGTGAATTACACTGGAAGCCAGACACATTCAAGTGCCCACGTTTACATTAAAAACGAGTGAAAACAAATTCTTCATCTGTCTCTGCAGGATGGGGGCACCAGGGGGCGACGCTGCGCTATAGAAGCAGACCTGAAGATGAAGAAATGAGCGACTGCACTGGCCGGAGGACGGGCTCCTTTGAAACACTAATAAGGCCCTGTCCCAAATGGGACCATAAGCACTTGCGGTTTCCTACAAGTCCTCACTTTCGTGGCGTAATGCCGCTTTGACTGTTGGGAAGAAGCTCTTCTGTGGAGCTTGCATCAGTGCAGGCTCAGCAAAAGTGCACATCCGAGGGCACATCATCGGACTCGTAAAGGGGACACTTCTGAAAGCCTTAGAGCCATTGTAAGTCCACAAGACCGAAAGTGCGTATGAAGTGTGCCATTTGGGACAGAGCCTAAGTGACTGATTGATAAAGACAGCAAAGGACAATCTGTCTGAACCATTTTGCTAACACCCCCTCTCCCACACGCTTAAAACAGATGACTTGAATATTCATGAGGGTTTAACTGGTGTGTGGTGTTTGGGATTGGACAATGATGGGGACAGCCTCAAAATCTGTGCATATATGCGTCTGTCTGTGATTGTTGTGAGATGTGTTGTGCCGGACTTAACATTGTTCTGTGTACAAATAGTGCCTTTATAGGTATTGATGAATGATGGGGAATAAACCTGATGAAGGGACAAAAACTGAAACTGAAAGGCCTTTTTATGCTTGTACAAGGTAACTGATATTTTATTCTCTTTCCGTATGTTCACACCACCGCGGCGAGAGCGAATTTTGCCCTGCTAGCGACGCCGTGGAAAGATTTCTGCAGATGCTCTGACGTAGATCGAATGCGTGATCTTTTTTAAAACTGTATTTAAAGGGGCCGCAAAGCAAACATGCACGTTGATTGTTATTTTTGCAGAAAATTGATCGATGGAAAAAACTTAAAAATTATAGTGACATGTTTGCTAATGAAATAAATAAATTAAAAGCCATTTGTGTGGTGTGGCTTTTGTGTTCATGGTTAAGTGCTATTATAATTTGCATTCCCGCTGAAAAAGTGTTCTAGCACGAAAATCTTGCCTATAAATAGTGCCCTCTTATCAAATTCAAATGATCAACCTCCTCTATTTTGCTCCGGAACTAATGTGATCAGAACTATCGTTTACAGGACTGTGTTCTCTGGAATTCTCTTAAACGGAGCACTTCTGACATTCCGATTGGTTGCCGCAAACCGCTTCATTGCTTATTACCATAAAGTTTAACTGATTTCAACTCTCCTCGCCGGAGCTCGCTGCTGGCTTTCATTGAAAATGAATGACATCCGGCCAGTCTGACGTCTCGCGCGCGGTGTGCTAACGCAGTTTTAGTTTCCCCTACATTACCGTTTTTTTTTGTTTGTTTTTTTTAATCTTGCAGAGGTTTTAAAGGTTCATGCTGACCAAGGACTTTCAAGCTTTAAAAATTATGGTCATATCTAAAAAAAATTGTCTTCTGTTGCAATAAGAAAAATGAGAAGCACCACTTTAAAAATGAAATTTAAAGTCGTAATGTAATGGAAGTAACGACATATCTTTTTTTTCTGAGTGAAACGGATTTTTGAAAAAAGAAACAATATAGGGTGGGGACTTGGTTCTGTGCATTGGTTGTTGATTAGATGGATACAGAATGTTCTAAGAAAGGGGTGGAGTTAAAGCCAAAAAACTATTTGAGAAGTCTATTTGAGAACTATTTGAGGTAAAACATTTTGACTAAATTGAGGTAAAAATTGGAACATGAATTGAATGTAATCGTTCACAATTAGGAACATGAATTGAGAAAATAGATCTTTTTATGCGTGTACAAGGTTACTGATATTTTATTCTCTTTCCGTATGTTCACACCGCCACCGACGAGAGCGGCAAAATTCGCCTCTCGCCGCCCTGCTGAGCGACGCCGTGGAAGATTCGCGGAAAATAGATCAAGTCCTTATTTATTGAAATTCTTTGGTAACCATTCACTTTCATTGTAAAAACTTGTTTTGTGTTCCACGCAGAAAGTCATACAGTTATCATAAGGCAAATGATTTTCATTTAATTGTAGAGTTAATAATTCCTTTTATGCAACATACTGCTGTAAAACTAAAATTAATTATGATACTAGCACGAATCGCGACTTCCTGACAATTTTGGTCAATATTTAGTGAATTCAACATGCAAACATACAGCTTTGGAGAATCACAGACCACAGAGAAACTCTGTTTGATTAAGGTTTTATTTAAGCGCCACAAAACGCACTCAATCCAAACAAAACTTCCAACAGTTCGTGCACTGCATGGAAACAAGATCACAATACCATTAATGGCACAAACTCTCCACAACACATCCGATACTCTTCCTCTATTTCAACCCAAATAAAGATGCCTCCTGTAGTGCGTCTGAACATCTCTCAGATCTAAAGATCAGTATGTTATAATATATAGAACATAGTGTTCAGTGACATGAAGTAAAAGATTAATTGTAGTTGAAAACAGATGCTGCTCGGTTATTTGCCTATTTATAATTACTGATATTAAACTGTGCGGTTAACAGCTTCGAACACTAACAAGGAAAGGGAGAATGCATGGATGGATGCATGCAATACACAAGAAGTTAAGACAAATAAAGTGCCAAATACTAAATAAATAATTCAAATACTGCAGATTTATAAATCTGAGGTAATGGCGTTTAGCATTTCAGTCAGTGCACTGGCCATTTTTACTCTCTCTCTAAAAAAAAAAAAATCTGCTTACAAACAGTTGGCTAATAAACCTGTTCATCTCCAAAACATACAGCACCGTAACAAATGTCCGAAACACTATATTAATGTACACACTATTTAATTTTTTTTTGGTACGTCCAGAGAGCTTTGAAAACCTGTAGTGGTTAAAATCCCTGTTTTTGAGAAGTGTTTGTCGAAATAATACGCTTTTTGTCTTATTAAAAGTTCTAACTATTGTCGTATGTAATTCACAGCACAAATTCAGGAAAAAGAAATGAAATATGTTAATTTAAATAAGTTAAACTCCTATAGAGAATGAAGCTTAAATGCATCTAATTACCAACAATCACTAGCTTTAATCCTGTCGGCCAGCCTGGAGCCGGTGCTCCTTAATGTAAGGAAAAAAATGCCAGGCTCTCGCACGAATTACCCTCTTCCACATGTGGTTGTGCATCGCAGCTGAATCAGATGCTTGAGCATCTCAAAGACCTTCAGATTTCACCCCATTAACGGATGAAAGGCACAAACGCTCAGCTTAGGCTACTGCAATGACAAGTCTTTCCAGGCCTTTCTCCTTCCCAAAAAGGTGACCCACCCGATTAAATTGAAATATGTAACTGATACTAAAAGCTCTTTGATTAGGCTGACCATGCTGTCTGGGAGGGCGACGATGCCTCACTCTCCTTTCTGTCGTCCTGATGAAGCGGTGCAGCTTGTCACAGTGATCCAGTTTCATGGTCTCGGCCTTCTGCTTCAGCCGTCTCGTCTCGGTACAGCTGGCCCAGGTTAGTTAGATCAGATTCTAAAACAAAATGGCTCAGCTTTAATAATAGAGCTTTATATTACAGTAGGGCTGCTAACTCGCACACATTCTGCATTCAAGATATATACATATGTATATATATATATACACACACACTCACACTCACCTAAAGGATTATTAGGAACACCATACTAATACTGTGTTTGACCCCCTTTCGCCTTCAGAACTGCCTTAATTCTACATGGCATTGATTCAACAAGGTGCTGAAAGCATTCTTTAGAAATGTTGGCCCATAATGATAGGATAGCATCTTGCAGTTGATGGAGATTTGTGGGATGCACATCCAGGGCAAGAAGCTCCCGTTCCACCACATCCCAAAGATGCTCTATTGGGTTGAGATCTGGTGACTGTGGGGGGCATTTTAGTACAGTGAACTCATTGTCAGGTGCAAGAAACCAATTTGAAACGATTCAAGCTTTGTGACATGGTGCATTATCCTGCTGGAAGTAGCCATCAGAGGATGGGTACATGGTGGCCATAAAGGGATGGACATGGTCAGAAACAATGCTCAGGTAGGCCATGGCATTTAAACGATGCCCAATTGGCACTAAGGGGCTTAAAGTGTGCCAAGAAAACATCCCCACACCATTACACCACCACCACCAGCCTGCACAGTGGTAACAAGGCATGATGGATCCATGTTCTCATTCTGTTTACGCCAAATTCTGACTCTACCATCTGAATGTCTCAACAGAAATCGAGACTCATCAGACCAGGCAACATTTTTCCAGTCTGCTTTCTCTTTTTTTCTCCAGTCAAATGCTTTGCTCCATACCTCAGTTGTAACGAGTGGTTATTTCAGTCAAAGTTGCTCTTCTATCAGCTTGATTCAGTCGGCCAATTCTCCTCTGACCTCTAGCATCAACAAGGCATTTTTGCCTTGTGAAATACTCAGACTGGCCCATCATTGAAGCAACTGCCATGTGATTGGTTGATTAGATAATTGCATTAATTGGAAATTGAACAGGTATTCCTAATAATCCTTTAGGTGTGTGTGTGTATATATATATATATATATACACACACATGTATAAACACACACACACACACACAAATGAATCGATATCTGAATTGAGATTAAAATCGAATCGGCAAGCTTATTAATCAAATTTTGTATCTGTGTAATTTACAGCTATTACTAAAACTAATGGATGAGAAGACATCTTACTCTGTTGTTTCTCTTTCCAGCAGCTGGTCTGTAAGTGGTCAATATAGTCGCTCTCAATGGTCTTCTCCATCTCGTCCAGGGCAGCACCGTGGTACTCCTTCTCAAAACTCTTATCCACATAGTATGGCACACCCATGTGCTGGGTTTCCCTGGACACCACTAACCCCAAGGACCTGTGAGACGGAGAGTGTGTCGGTTCTTCTCTTAAAGCATGTTTTACATCATGCGTTGCGTTTGACTAGTCTATGGTGAAAAATATTTGCTAACAACCTTTATTTCCATGACTAAGAAAAGACGATGACGAGACGACACCAATGTCATTAAGCGATAACCGTGACTGTAACAACATGCAAAGTCATAGACGAGAAAGAAGAGACTAAATATTACAGACTGTTTTTACAAGCCTCTATGAGCTTTCATGTTTGCAGATCCCAGATGTCAAGCGTTTAAATCCCTGGATACATTTTCTGCCTGGTGTTTAACTTAACAAGTGCAATCTGGCAACCAAGAGCATGCACTCTCTACACTGCTAATTGCCATCTCCATTTGAGATATTTAGCTTAAATGAAAGAGTCATTCAGCCGGTCTGTGTTTTGTCATGAGATGCTGCACTGTTTATGCGACTAAATCTGTGTTCAAACCTTCTCAGAGACCAACTATAATAAAGCCATTTCCGATTATATTTGCGTTTGTGATTGCAGAATAATTGCACTAGTTTTTACCCGTTTTTATAATGTAGACAATGTGCTAATTTATTTGATAAATAGCCTATAAACTAAATCTAAATGAGTGTATAAGATATTCTCTTGATTTCTGCTTGTAGGTGAAAGTGCAATAATTCTGATGAAATGTAAAAATACATTTCTTAAATGACAGTATCAATTTAATACAGCATGATGAATATGGACTATTCAAGTTTTCATTGACTGAAACTAGACTAAAATGCCCAGATATTTAATCAACTAAAACTTAAACTACAAAGTACATTTGACACAGGACAGGACTAAGACTAAATATCAAAATAGCTGTGAAAGTTATCAATAGGTTTGACTCACGGTTTGTAGAAGAGGCTGTAGGGAGGGTTGGTGGCCATCAGCTGAGTGAACACAGAGATCAGAATGAGCACCAGCACCGGCAGCAGCTGCAGGAGAGCTGTGAAGTTGTTCTGCATGAAGAGAAACAGGAAAAATTATTGAGAAACCAAATAAAGGTGCAGTCACATTAACAAAGTTTCTGAAACATTTTGCAGGCAAAAAAGGTTCATTGTCTGTTGTCAATAGTGTTGTGATGCATGAAGCACAGCTTAGCCACTTACAAACCCAGCAGCTTTCTGTTAAACTGTTGCAAGATCTGCGTGATGAAAACTTTGACCCTCAGACAAAATTCCAGACTGCAAGTTTTAATATTGAAATGACTGGATTTCAATCGTGGAAATTCACTGAACAACAGTAAATATGACCCCCCTTATGATGGTGTTTTATGGGTTATGACACTGACTCTCATATCTTGATTCATTCAATCATTCAGGAAATGCAATTCATATATACAGTGACTTGCCTCTTGTATGATGAACATGTTTTTAATTTCTGAACTAAAATTAATTTGGATAATTTATTTAAGGTGATACACCTATCCTTAGATATATGTATGTGTGTGTATATATATATATATATATATATATATATATAAAACTTGAAAAATATACTTTTATAACATTTTGGAAAATAATAATTAAAATGTGTACACTCAAATGTGTTACTTTTTTATTTGATATTACACATGATTTTATATATATATATATTAAAATATATATTAAATAATTATTATTAGTTGTAGTAGTATTCATTATTCAAAGAGTAGATTTGCTTCTAATAAGTTGGTACATGTTTTTTTCATGACCACTTATTAGTGGATTGGTCTTGTTTTAGCCCTTGACCAGTGTCCACACATGATTAGGTGACTGTAGGATCCTCTCACCTGACTGTGGCTCTCCTCCACCTCTTCCTCCCGTCTCTCATACGCACGCCGTCTGCGGGGCTGGTAATAATGAGCGTAAGAAGCTCCACGGTTGGTGTACACATGGATGTTGCCTATATGAGGAAAAGGATTGTTTATTCTTTTAAATCTGTGAGAAATATTTAGCATTTTTCAGAAATGCACAAATGTAAATTTTTTATATGTATTATTTTTTTGTATAATACAAGTATTAAGCATTTTGAATACTTCACATCCAGTTTTATAACTGAAAACCCACATTTTAGTTAGCTATGATCTTCATAGAGGTTCAGACCTGTAGGAAATCTGCCCCCGAAGAAGATGTTGAAGAGCTCCTCTGGGGAGATGTCAGCCTCGAAGTCTCTGCCGAAGGAACGGTGTCCGTACGCACGACGGGCTTGGGCTGACGTATGACTGGATGTCTCTGCAGGGCCCTGGTCCCCACATTCATCGTATTGCTGCCTTTTCTCTGGGTTACTGAGCACTGCATATGCATTGCCTATTGCTGAATAGAGAACAGGATTAGAAGCTATATATGAATTTTATATTCACCAAGGTTGCATTTATTTGATGAAAAACGCAGTAGAAACAATAATACTGTGAAATATTATGACAGCTAAGGGTGCTCCAATTAATCGGTCGCCGATCATAATCGGCCGATAATTAGATTATGATATAATTATGTTTACAAAAAATCCACTTGTCCCGGACAAGCGTTAATGTCGAGCCCTGTATGAGATACCTTTGAAAGCATCGGTCGCTCCAGGAGCGCAGTTCTCATCCGGGTGGAAGCGTCAGTGCCAGCTTCCTATAGGCTTTCTTTAAATCCTCATCACTGGCATCCTTTGGCACCCCCAGGATTTCATAGAAGTCTCTGCATCTCTTTATCCTGCACAGGTTAAGAAGTATATAAATAAATAATGACTAATACTTTAAAACTTTTGGGGTGACAATTCCTCTGTCAGTACCTGAGCACTCCTTGCCGCTGCTCCTCAGTGTAGCTCTTCTTGTCGTCACTGGACCCCTCGGCTCTCTCTTGACCTCTGACCCGCTGATGTGGAGCCGGGCCGTCTTCATCAGAGCTCCTCCAGCCGGGTGGAGGAGTGAAGGTGCGCTCCTCTTCAGGGGGGTCCCACCATTCTTCACGATGGCATCAATCAGTACTAATGAGGGAAATTGGGAATCATTTCACATATTGTTGCATTGAATGCAGTGACTTGTATACAAAAACAAACCCCCCTATATATTAGTATTACTATTAGTACTCCACAATTAGGACTGGCCCACTTGGGAGTAGGATGGGCAACGCATTAATCGCATCCAAAATAAAAGATTGTGTTTACATAATATATGTGTGTGTAGTGAGTATAATTCATTTGTATATATAAATACCCATACATGAAAAATGTGTTATTAATATATCAAATATTTATATTTATATATAATATTAATTGTGAATAAATATATATAAAATATATACATGTGCATATTTCTTAAATATATACAGGCATGTGTGGGTATTTATCTATACAAATTAATTATACACACTACACAAACATTTATTATGTAAACACAAACTTTTATTTTGGATGCGATTAATCGTTGCCCATCCCTACTTGGGAGTGTTACTCTTTTTACATTTCCATTAAAGTCAGCAAGGAACAGAAGCTGCGATAGTCTTTTCTTTCCTATTGTGAACGCACATTCGGGTGAAACAAATTCTCAAAACAAGAAAAAATAAAATAAAAATTTTGACTTTGCCAGAGGTGGTTGTATACCTAAAACCGCCAGCAGGTCAAATCCAGTCATCAACTATAGCTGTGTCCCAAATGACGCACTATACACTTATACACTATGTTCTCAGCCATGTAGTTAATAAACTTTATACGTTTATTTATTTCGTCTTTCAACGTCAGAGTCTGATAGCCCCTCCCCACCGCTCACGTAATTAAAGCTGTGACAGTTGTGTGCATAAAGTGTCCAATGCTCCACACTTCATTTTACCAGTTAAATACAGTAAGTGCATCATCCGGGTACTTAAAGTACACTTTTTCTTTTTCATAACTCGCACTATTTACACTATAAAATGGTGTAGAATATAACTAATGATATAACTAAAAACAAATTAATTAGGTGAAACTGTGTGTTTGAATTTGTTGTTGCATCATACATCCTATGCAGGTCTGTGAGTTATTATTGCTCATTATTGTCTATTTAGGGTATTTTAGTTATTTAAATAACATTGGTTATCTTAATGATTAAAGGAGTAGTTCACTTTTTTGCTGATAATTTACTCACCCCTTGTCATCCAAGATGCCCACGTCTTTCTTTCTTCAGTCGAAAAGAAATTAAGGTTTTTGATGAAAACATTCCAGGATTTTCTCCATATAATGGACTTCATTGGGAACCAAACGGTTCAAGGTCCAAATGAGAGTTTCAGTGCAGCTTCAAAGGGCTTTAAACGAACACCAGACGATGAATAAGGGATGAAATCTCAGACGATGAAATCTTATCTAGCCAAACAATCGGGTCATTTAAAAATAAGTAAAAAAGTTTAAGTTTTATTTGCACAAATGCTTGCCTTGCTCTGTTCTGTGATGAGCGTTCATGACTCTCCTATTCAAACTGGTTTATCAAAATATAAAAATCTTTTTCCAAGTTATGACTCCAAGAGTCCTAGATAAGACCCTTATTCATCATCTGGTGTCGTTTAAAGCCCTTTGAAGCTGCACTGAAACTCTCATTTGGACCTTGAACGGTTTGGTTCCCATTGAAGTCCATTATATGGAGAAAATCCTGGAATGTTTTCATCAAAAACCTTAATTTCTTTTCAACTGAAGAAAGAATTACATGGACATCTTGGAAGACATGGGGTGAGTAAATTATCAGCAAAAAAGTGAACTACTCCTTTAATCATTAAGATAACCCATGTTATTTAAATACCTAAAATACCCTAAATAGACAATAAAGAGCAATTATAAATCACAGACCTGCATAGGATGTATGATACAACAACAAATTCAAGCACACGGTTTCACCTAATTAATTTGTTTTTAGTTATATCATTTGAAAAAGAGAACACCAATAAAATTGTTGTAATCAAAACAATTGATTTCTTCATTACACCATAGATTAGACCCACAGGAGGGTAAACAATCCATATGTAAAGAAAAAAAGACTCTTCCCATAACACCTGATGTACTCGTTACATCATAAGAAGAATTATGGCATCTGCACTAATATTAGTCTCTCAGTTATCCCGAGGTTATGCCAAATCTGGGCCGTATTCAGATCAGATGGAGGACCAGTCCCTAAACACAACAATGCAGCACAATGCAACTAGTCTCTCTCTCTTGTGAAGGCTTTGGAACGACAGCAAGTGGCACAGACCCTCATCTAAACAAGAAGGATCCAATCTTCAACCAGAAGGAACTGGATTAAATATTTTGAATGTTATGATCCCAATCTGACTTCTGACCTGTAAATGCTATTACAGTTCATTGGCCTGAAAAGGACTGGTCGCTAGACTGATCTTGGTTTCTCCATTCCTGACGCCTTATGGGAGCTTGGGTTCCTTTCCATTGTCGCCTCTGGCTTGCTTATTGGGGGACACTTGATATTCAACAGTTTTATTGATATGCCTGCATTGACACCATTGTGTGAGAACTGAAATGAACTGGACGATGACGTCACTGTTTTCTCCAGAGAAACAGTATAGATAAATTAACTAAATTATTTCCAGTGGAAATGAATCAATAGTGAACTTACTTCAACTGGACAATGGCCTTCATCTAGAGCTGCTAAACAGCCAAAACAATATTTGTTGAATTAATTTCCCGTTATCACTGTGAATCTGCTTTAAAACCGTGTTGAATAAAGGTTAACGTTACTTGACTTGATTTCAACCAGAGAGTGAGAGACCCAAACCCACCGCTGACCTGATGACAGATTGTATAACACACAACATCCAGACGCTGCACTTTCTATTTCTATTCAGCACACTTACCAAACACACCCGATTTGTCAATCAAACAACAGCAGCATGATACACACCTCTGGCCCGGGTGCTGGGGTAGATCTTCTGCGCCTCGTACAGCAGCTGCAAGGCTTTCTCTTTGCGTCCTGACCGCAAGCACAGCTTAGCTTTCTCTATCAGCCTGTCAGACTCCTCTTTGTCCATCTCAAACATTGTCATTTCAAGCAATGACACCTCAAAGCCGCAATTAATGACTTGCGAATTAACTAAGTGAAGCAAAATGATCAAAATAAGTCTTGTCTGGGTGTAAAAATGACTCGCGATTTTGTTGACATCAAGCTAACGCTTTAGCGTTATGCTAGCTAATGCAAACACAGCGATTTAACTTTCAATTCTAGACATCTTCCGCACTTAGATGACACCTCTACGACGCGACTTAATCGAATATGAATTTATTATCAAAACTATTCATGTTTGACCCTTTGGCTTCGTCCTTGTAAAATGTGCGAGAAAGACAGAAATGTAATACTGCTTGCTACCTCCATTGCTAACCGGAAGCGGACGCGCATATTGAGGGACTACAATCCAAACAGCCAATCAGAAAGCGACAATCCTTGCCGTAAATGGCACGAAGGCAACACCAACGCCGGTAGACTTTCTCTGGCAACACGCTAAAAAAAAAAAAAAAAAAATCCTAAAACGTTAATAGGTAATGGTGGCATGTGTGTTTATGGATCACACCGTTATTTGCAGGTATAGTTTGGAGTAATTTGCTGGATTAGCATACGTTTTGATGGCTCTCATACACTGAGCAAAGTGACCTTTCACGTTTAAATTAGAATTATTTTAAATGAACACCCCAAAAGGTATATAAGCGGGGCAGGGTTTGTAAGGCCTCTCTAATTCATTTTACATTCAGTAAAAAAGGGAATGATGGTAAGGGAATGATGCACATAGTAATTTTCACGATGAAAGCGCTTGTCTGTCGCCCTCGTGTGGCTGTGAGAAAAAACTTCAGGTGAAAAATAATCCTGCAGTGATTCTCAACCGGTGCGCCACCTGGTGGGCCGTATGGGCAGTGGTAAATTACGCACAAATTCATTTTTATTTGCTTTCATTTTAACTGACAAATCTTGTTATTTTATAATTATCTGATTGTTCGTTTGGATTTATCAAAAACAATCAAGTCAATTCATGAAGTATTGTCTAAAAGCGGATTTATGTTTAAATCGTTTGGAGTTTAGCTTGGCGTGAGATTTCTCCGGGGCGGGGGAGCATAGCCTATTATTTGCACTAAAGCCTCCTTTAGTGCCTGTCTTTATAACAAAAAGTACATACTTTTGAGTGTGTAATAAAAGAGTAGGCAAGAGTTGGCTACAACAAGGTTATTTAGAATGTGGTCCCTGGCAAAAATACAGCCAAAAGCCAAAAATCCCCTCAAATAGTCACAGCTTCACAAAAATCGATGAGCATGTGTCCTAACATGCTTAGGAAGCATGCAAAGTTTCGTGAGGATCGGATCATGGGTGGCGCTATAATCGTCAAAAAAGGTCTCTCATTATTAGGTTTTCAAGCATCAAAGCTGAAAAATGACCATTTCCGTAAGAATGGCCCATATGAAATAAAAATGATGTATCTGAATCAGAGAGATAAGACTTAAAGTCCCTATAAAGGCAATTCTACAAAAAAGTTCTAAACACATTATAAATATTATATATGTATTGCTAAAACATATTACAAAGCCTGAGAACTGTGAAGTACTGAAATGTGCAATTAGACCGTTAAACAGGGCTCTGGTATCAGCTAATATCACCGTCGACAGCTTTCACGCGAGTGGGCGTGGCTTCCACGCAGCCAGCGGACACGCCCACAGCGTTTGAGAACAGAGGTAACTGCTAATTTTTTCAAGATTTTGATAGCTTATTTTATGTACTTGTCGGCTTTTTTTATCATTCAAATTTGGCTGGGTGGCTAATAACACATTTTTCTGTGGTGTGACAAACTCAGAACACATACTTAATTTTGACTTTACAGGGACTTTAAAACAGAAGCAGACTGGAGGGCTTACATTTTTTTTTCCATTTTCAAGAAAAAAGAAACAAGCTTCCATGGTAAAGAGGTGTGCAGAACATGAATTCCACAGGGAGGAGTCTGGATCCAGATCCAACTCCTCCCACTCCTCCACATGGGAGGAGTCGGATCCAGATCCAACTCCTCCCACTCCTCCACATAGGAGGAGTCGGAATCCAGATCCAACTCCTCCCACTCCTCCACATGGCCCCCTGGGGGACGGCCATGGCTAAAAGTAAAAAATCTAAAAGTACTAAATTGCGCATAACTCCTAGACCGTTTGAGCTAGAATAACGATTTTCGCATCACTGCGATCCCTGGCTCAAGCCGAACAAGATGTATATCTCCGATTTCCATTTCGGGACCAGTGGCGCCCGCCCGAGGCCACACTGAAAGGGGAGCAAGGGCGGGCGCCATGGGGACCATGGCGCCCGCCCGAGGCCACACTGAAAGGGGAGCAAGGGCGGGCGCCATGGGGACCATGGCGCCCGCCCGAGGCCACACTGAAAGGGGAGCAAGGGCGGGCGCCATGGGGACCATGGCGCCCGCCCGAGGCCACACTGAAAGGGGAGCAAGGGCGGGCGCCATGGGGACCATGGCGCCCGCCCGAGGCCACACTGAAAGGGGAGCAAGGGCGGGCGCCATGGGGACCATGGCGCCCTGCCCGAGGCCACACTGAAAGGGGAGCAAGGGCGGGCGCCATGGGGACCATGGCGCCCCGCCCGAGGCCACACTGAAAGGGGAGCAAGGGCGGGCGCCATGGGGACCATGGCGCCCGCCCGAGGCCACACTGAAAGGGGAGCAAGGGCGGGCGCCATGGGGACCATGGCGCCCCGCCCGAGGCCACACTGAAAGGGGAGCAAGGGCGGGCGCCATGGGGACCATGGCGCCCGCCCGAGGCCACACTGAAAGGGGAGCAAGGGCGGGCGCCATGGGGACCATGGCGCCCCGCCGAGGCCACACTGAAAGGGGAGCAAGGGCGGGCGCCATGGGGACCATGGCGCCCGCCCGAGGCCACACTGAAAAGGGGAGCAAGGGCGGGCGCCATGGGGACCATGGCGCCCGCCGCAGGCCACACTGAAAGGGGAGCAAGGGCGGGCGCCATGGGGACCATGGCGCCCGCCGAGGCCACACTGAAAGGGGAAGCAAGGGCGGGCGCCATGGGGACCATGGCGCCCGCCCGAGGCCACACTGAAAGGGGAGCAAGGGCGGGCGCCATGGGGACCATGGCGCCCGCCCCGAGGCCACACTGAAAGGGGAGCAAGGGCGGGCGTCATGGGGACCATGGCGCCCGCCCGAGGCCACACTGAAAGGGGAGCAAGGGCGGGCGCCATGGGGACCATGGCGCCCGCCCGAGGCCACACTGAAAGGGGAGCAAGGGCGGGCGCCATGGGGACCATGGCGCCCGCCCGAGGCCACACTGAAAGGGGAGCAAGGGCGGGCGCCATGGGGACCATGGCGCCCGCCCGAGGCCACACTGAAAGGGGAGCAAGGGCGGGCGCCATGGGGACCATGGCGCCCGCCCGAGGCCACACTGAAAAGGGAGCAAGGGCGGGCGCCATGGGGACCATGGCGCCCGCCCCGAGGCCACACTGAAAGGGGAGCAAGGGCGGGCGCCATGGGGACCATGGCGCCCGCCCGAGGCCACACTGAAAGGGGAGCAAGGGCGGGCGCCATGGGGACCATGGCGCCCGCCCGAGGCCACACTGAAAGGGGAGCAAGGGCGGGCTGCCATGGGGACCATGGCGCCCGCCCGAGGCCACACTGAAAAGGGGAGCAAGGGCGGGCGCCATGGTCCTTAATCCGGATGGATGGATGGATGGATGGATGGATGGATGGATGGATGGATGGATGGATGGATGGATGGATGGATGGATGGATGGATGGATGGATGGATGGATGGATGGATGGATGGATGGATGGATGGATGGATGGATGGATGGATGGATGGATGGATGGATGGATGGATGGATGGATGGATGGATGGATGGATGGATGGATGGATGGATGGATGGATGGATGGATGGATGGATGGATGGATGGATGGATGGATGGATGGATGGATGGATGGATGGATGGATGGATGGATGGATGGATGGATGGATGGATGGATGGATGGATGGATGGATGGATGGATGGATGGATGGATGGATGGATGGATGGATGGATGGATGGATGGATGGATGGATGGATGGATGGATGGATGGATGGATGGATGGATGGATGGATGGATGGATGGATGGATGGATGGATGGATGGATGGATGGATGGATGGATGGATGGATGGATGGATGGATGGATGGATGGATGGATGGATGGATGGATGGATGGATGGATGGATGGATGGATTTAATTTTAAAAAAATATATTTCTTTTACCTCCGGCCTCCAGTCCTCCGGCCTCCAGTCCTCCGGCCTCCAGTCCTCCGGCCTCCAGTCCTCCGGCCTCCAGTCCTCCGGCCTCCAGTCCTCCGGCCTCCAGTCCTCCGGCCTCCAGTCCTCCGAAACAAAATATCTTACTTCCGTCGGTCCTTCCGTCACATTAAAAGATCATAAAAAGAAGACCTAAAAAGAAGACTAAAGTCATAATGTGTTGGTTTTTAATGAATGAATCTACAAAACTGAGGCTACACAGAGATCCTGCTTGAGCAGGAACCATCAGAACATTTCCCTCCGCAGGAACAGCTGGAGAAAACTGCAGAGATACCTGGAACAAGGACCAACACGCTGTAGGACACACACACACACCAACATTCCCAAATTGAAAAATAGCCACATCATTCAGTACATGGTTCTGGAAACACATATCAGTGTCAAACGGCACATTAGCAGCAACTAAATTCTTACCGGGAAGAACGCTGTAGACCAGAATCTGCACTGCTGGAGCCATATTGACGCTGACAGACAACTGGAACGGACAAACTGGGAAACATCAGAACAAAATAAAGAACTGACCAACCACAAGACAAGAAAATAAAGCATCATTCACTTGCCACAGGACTCAACTTTCAGTCCCATAACTGCAACGCTGTAGGTCTGCGTGTGTTTAGTCACATCAGACTTGGGCAAAACTAAACCAGAAACAAAGCGCTTTAGGTTAAGGCCTCAGATCTGTCATTGAACTGCACATACAGAACAACTTACCGTGTTTTTTCACCTCAAAAACTTGGGAGACTTCTCGGTCAGCAATAAAAGCCTTTAGGGTGTACATCCCCATCTGAGCCTCTGGGTTCAATATCAGCTCCGTTGAGGAAACATTTGTCCACTGACCAATCCGGTTATTATCTTTGTCCTATTAAAACAAATTAACAGCTCAGAGAAAATCTGCAAAGAAAGAAAAGTGCAAAAGCACAATCAGACTCAATAAAGTTTAAAAAACCCCAAGCAGGTTATAACCGTGTGTTCTATGTCATAGATCAAAAGGTGAAAATATTTAGAGGCTCTGTTCACCACAGACTTTATTTCAGGCGATTTAGCAAAAACCCATTCAAAAATCCCATAGGCTTTATAGACTAGGGAACCGATGCTAAATGCTAGCTGACTTCTGCGTTAGGAGTAAGAATGTAACCTAACGAAGGAATATTGGTGACATAAA
>JAQIUQ010007469.1:0-105755 GCA_030378365.1 Hybognathus amarus | reverse complement strand
TGGGAAGATGGTTGGCGCACATCATTGCAATCCCAAATTCAAATTATTAGCGACTCAAACACATTTTTACTTTTGAATCAAAACTGAAAATGAACAGTGCTTTACACTGAAACATGCAGCGCGTAAGACAAAATATTTATTTAATACATCAAAACCATTGCAATTTGATGATCGCACAAAGCCATATGACATTCTTATTAAAAGTAACAACTGGCGAGTAAAACCGTTTTCAAGTTTTACGTGCATTTGGCGCTTTGAACCCTGGCTAACACGCTGAAGAGTGTCCGGCAGATATCTTACAAATTTACGTATCAAATATGACACAGTAAGCTATATAGGGTTAAAACCTACGTAAAGTCTTGCAAGATGACGCGGGCTGGTCTGAAAGGCACCTCCACAGTCTGACTCTGCGTCACCTTCCAGTTGAGGATTTTCTCCACGTCCTCCTCCTTCACTAGGAACCCATCACAGTTCCTCACTGCTGACTCCAACAGCACACGGATGGAGAATGGAAGTTGGCCTTCAAAGAAAGGTACAGAGAAGGACAGTCATGTCTCCGGTCATCACAAAATTCATAATAACCCTGAATGCAGGACTGTGGATTTAACTTTCATTACTTGAATAGACCTGGGGTGTCCAACCCAGCTCCTGGAGGGCCACTGTTCTGCAGAGTTTAGCTCCAACTCTTATTAAGCACACCTGAACCAGATGAGCAAGCTCTTCAGGCTATGTTTACACAGAAACGATCTGAAGAGAAAACGCAAATGTGGCATTGCGTTATCACTTTATTCTGCGTTTAGACGAGCGTTTTGGGTGGGAAATCCGCGTGCATATGTTGACGCAAGAGTGTGTGAAATTCGATGTAGTATGCACTCCAGGCGGCTAGGTGGCAATGTGAAGCTCTGCCACACAACAACAAAGTCCACGCATCGGCGTGCAACCTTCACTGTCTAGCAAACTTTTGCGTTTTTACCCTTTAGACAGGAACGCGACGGTTTAGCGTTTTTAAGATTTCCACTCTGGAGGGTGTTTTTTTGTTTGCGTTTTTAAGCCCCAAAAATCGATGTCGCAGTGTAAACGAAAGGCATATCCGATAAATATTTTTACGTTTTCACCCGTGAGCGTTCTCGTGTAAACAGGGCCTCAGACTCACTAGATACTTCCAGGCAAGTGTTGGAGCTGGTTGGGGGCAAAGTTTGCAGGACGTTGGCCCTCCAGGAGCAGGATTGGACAACCCTAGGTCAGGCGCGGATTTATGGGCGGGCACGTGGGCACGTAAGATTATCATTCCAAATGTACGCTCTCATAATGGAAGCAACGTTGTCGCGACAGACGTGGTCAGGCGCCTGATGAACTCGTCAAACGCGTGCGTTTCGACGGCCAAGGGATGAGCGATTAGCCATAAAAGCTTGCATTCTTAACGTGCGCTTTGTGGTCACGGAAAACGCGCATCAGAAACTCCCGGTTTTGCATCAAAACGTGCGTCCTCGACGTGTGATCTGCAATTTAAACGAGATTGTTTCTGTCTGCAGGTGTTTTTTGCCTCAGAAGTGTTTTTGTAACAAGAATAGAAAAACAACTCTCGGTTTCACATTCACTGTTTTTTATTTCAGCAACTCGGACAGTCCCTAATCCCTTCGTTCGAGACATATCTCGCAAATTTTCCAGTTGTATTTCTGGTAACACTTTACAATAAGGTTTCGTACATTGTTTATTTAAAAAAAATTATGCATAAACCACGAGTTTCTGACGCGCGTTTTCCGTGACCACAAAGCGCACGTTAAGAACACACGTTTTTATGACAAATAGCGCATCCTGCATGCTTTTGACGGGTCAGTGTGCAATCAGACGCCTGACCAGCTTTTATGAATATTTTGGCTTGCCATATGCATGTGATGCAAGCTGCAGCGCGCTCGATTGTCCAGGCGCGCATATATGCCGCGGCGAGATGAAAACATCTCGACTATTCAGAGAGTGCCGTAAACGCACCGCAGGTCATGTGACAAAAACCAACTGATCAGCTTCGGCCTTTCCGTAACAACTTCGAAAGTTCGACAGAACAGCTGATCATAGCTGTACAGTGCAGTTTTTATTTCTCATCTCCATAAATATAGCCCATCTAGTAGTAAAGGCAAGCTAATAAAAAAGCTAGAAACCCTCGATTCTGGCCCACCTCGAATTAATCTAGGCCCACCCATCTGTCAAGTTCTGCATCCGCCACTGCCCTAGGTTAAACAACTCAACAAGGCAAACATAAATTGTCTTACCATATCTGGGGTCTTTAAGTTTGTTGAGGTTGAAAAACTTGTGGTCAGGCTTCTGGGGGTCCAGAGGCTCAATAGTGTGTGCATAAGGGTTCGTCATAACTAAAAACACGCTTCCTTACTGCACACTCTTGAACCCTAATATTGAGAGGAAGAAAACAATGTAAGTTTCTCATTTACTAATTTAAACATTTTTAGACATGACACAATTGTAATAACATCAAAGTATGGTATTATGCATACATTCCCTTGTAAAAAGAAGTCCACTTGACTGTATGTAAATTTGTAGAGAACTTTTTTTTTAAACTGCTCGCAGATAAAATATTAATTAAATTAAAGGGAGCACACTTTCATTACTGTTTCTTAACACACTTAAGTGCACTGTCATAATGTGAAAAGTTTTAAAGTACATTTCAAATAACTCTTTTTTAATAATATTTTGTCGTGTTTTAAAGAAGCACAATTATTTTGATGTGTTGACTTACAACATACTAAAGCACATGTAAGATACTTGATTATACATTTAATTGTAGCATTTTTCAATGTTTCAAGTTAATACTTTTCAAATGTACAAAGTTATAACATCATTAACATGTGTACTTGTACAAATATGACAAACATTATATAGATATGACATTAAAGTATATTTTAGTTTACCACAAATGCTTGTCACTACAACCGGCAGTCACTTTAAGTCTTTTTCAAAGACAATAGAAGTAATTATGAAATTAAATATAAAGATGTACTTAAGCCCTAGTGCCAAAAAGCACTCTCAGGATCAGTTAATTGGATTAAATATACATTTCAATATAATATAACACATTATAATTTAATTGTAA
The DNA here is from genome assembly GCA_030378365.1 of Hybognathus amarus. Taxonomy (NCBI): domain Eukaryota; kingdom Metazoa; phylum Chordata; class Actinopteri; order Cypriniformes; family Leuciscidae; genus Hybognathus; species Hybognathus amarus. The sequence continues at coordinate 102,652 of JAQIUQ010007469.1, read as the reverse complement.
TTAATATGCAATTAAGCGTTTAAAAACCATAATTATAAGTACTATTTTTAAAAGTATGCTAAAGTGTACTTTGTCGCAAGGGTTTAAGAGAGTTTAAGTGGCCAGCACTTGCAGTTCACTAAATGAAAAACAATTTTAACTACACCTTTATTCCTGTGCTGAAAGGCTATATAATTCCAGTAAAATCTCCAAAACAGAAAATCCAGTCAGATCTCCAAAACAGTAAATCTCCAGTTCAGTTCAAACGGAAGATCTGGCACTTTATCCGCCTCTATTCAACACCAAAGGCTTGAGAGCTTCCCAGAATTAAGAGGTTGGTACGTGACAGTTGGGACAACAACCAGCACACAGCATAAGAGATCAAGGAGGCAACACTTTATCACTGCCTTCACACAGACTAGTTTATACAGAAGTTGCGTGTTGTTGACAAATCTACAGTTTACATCACAGCCTTGATATCTGCTTGATCTTACAGAGATAAGCGAGATCAGTTTTATGCAATGAGATCAACATGGCCCTCTCCAAAACAGATAACAGATAATGAACTTGATGGTATTTGTCTTGGATTCCACCTAACAGTCAAGAAGAAACTCATAAATGTTTTGGGCTGGCTGTGGAGTGATGCATCAGGTGAGTGATCAGGCCATGACGGCCTTCACAATAGTCCAAAGTAAAGCCAACTCTCTTTCCTCATAGCAATGTCCTAATATTTCAATCAATCCATTTTTATCCAAGTCATCATGAATCACGATTCATGTGTGGCAGTCTAACCTAAGTGTGCATCTACATAAAATTACTAGATTTAACCTTTGAACGGGATAGTTTAATTATTCGATGTGCTCTATAGTAAGGTTTATATGTGAATAAAAGTCTAAGGCCCCGTCCACACTACTGCGTTTCGTTTAAAAACGGAGAATTAAAACAAATACGATCTCCATCCACACCAGCGTTTTATCTGCATATTAGATTTGATCTCAGTCCACATTAAAACGACTGGAAACGCGGATCACGTGACCATTTGCCACTGGGCATGCGTGCAACGCTGTAAACAGGAAACGGACTGACTATTCCTCAGATTTGGAGAAGGGTCTGGCTGCAGACCGTGGGGCTAGTGGAGCCCTTTGCGTCATCGTTTCCGTTTTGTCCCGTCTTCAACAAAACGCCCTTCGGAGATTCAAAACGGAGCTGCAGCGTTCCTAAACTTCTCCGTTTTAGGTCTTCGTTTTTTTCAGCTGGAAGGGAGGTGCAAACGTAACAATAAGTCAGTTTTTAAACGAAAACGCAATAGTGTGGATGGGGCCTAAATTAAATTAGTTAATCATATACAGAAATGCAATCATGTCTAGAAGACTTACGTACCAATACGTACAAAATGTCTTTATGGACATTTTGAAGCAATCAAAGTTTTGTTTGTGTGGACTTTCAAAGGAGGTAGAGAAATCGATCAAGTTTTATTAAAATGGTCTTCATGTTTTTGCGAAGATGAACAAAACTTGGGTTTAGAACAGCATGAGGCGGAGTATTTGATGACAAGAATTTTCATTATTGGGTGAAGATGCAAGCAATATCATAAAAAAATGTGATAAAAAAAATTTGACATTGCATAACTGATATTTCAGACAGAATATAGAGATATAAAGGATCCTAAAGGATTATTAGGAACACAATACTAATATTGTGTTTGACCTTTCACCTTCAGAACTGCCTTAATTCTACGTGGCATTGATTCAAAAAGGTGCTAAAAGCATTATTTAGAAATGTTGGCCCATATTGATAGGATAGCATCTTGCAGTTGATGGAGATTTGTGAAATGCACATCCAGGGCACGAAGCTCCCGTTCCACCACATCCCAAAGATGCTCTATTGGGTTGAGATCTGGTGACTGTGGGGGCCATTTTAGTACAGTGAACTCATTGTCATGTTCAAGAAACCAATTTGAAATGATTCGAGCTTTGTGACATGGTGCATTATCCTGCTGGAAGTAGCCATCAGAGGATGGGTACATGGTAGCCATAAAGGGATGGACATGGTCAAAAACAATGCTCAGGTAGGCCGTGGCATTTAAATGATGCCCAATTGGCACTAAGGGGCCTAAAGTGTGCCAAGAAAACATCCCCCACACCATCACACCACCACCACCAGTCTGCACAGTGGTAACAAGGCATGATGGATCCATGTTCTCATTCTGTTTACGCCAAATTCTGACTCTACCATCTGAATGTCTCAACAGAATTCAAGAGATGCGATTGTGAATAACCGGAATCTGTGCAGCATCTTAATATAGCGAAAAATTATGTTGCATAGGTTTAAATAGTTAAACAGATTTAATAAACACCTTCCAGCCAATCTAAATTAAGTACTCAGACAGACCATAGTATAAAATAACATTATTATATTTAAACAATAATTTAACATCCTAAGTTACATTGAATGTAATGTAAAATGGATTTGTATAAAACCCAGCAGTCCCACAACAGCCAAAAATCAGCTGATTAATCAGCCCAGCTGATACACCGATGAGCCAAAACATTATGATATGTTGTAGGTCCTTCCGCATGCTGCCAAAACAGCTCCAACCCGCCAAGGTAGGGACTCTATAAGAACCCTGAAGGTGTCCTGTGGTATCTGGCACCAAGATGTAGAACCGCCGTGGATCGAACATGTTTGTCAAATTACATCCATGTGAATAGCAGGACCCAGGGTTTCCCATTGTCAAGAGAATCACACTCCCTCGAACCGGTTTGTGTCGTCCCACAGTGCATCCTGGTGCCATCACTTCTCCATCACTTGTAAATGGCTTACACATTCCGGTCGTCCATGTGAATCGTGATGAAAAAGAAAATGGGACCATCTGACCAGGCGACCGTCTTCCACTGCTCCAAGGTCCAGTTCTGAAGCTTCCGTGCCCATTGTAGGTGCTTTCAATGGTGGACTGGAGTCATCAGACACTCTGATTGGTCTCCTCTAAGCAGCTCCACATTGAGCAGAGTTTGATGTACTGTGAGTTGGGACACATTCCTTACATAACCATCTTTCATTTTGAGTGGCTTTGTGCCACAGTAGAACCTCTTTTTGCTTGGACCGGACGGGGTAGTCTTCGTTGCCCTCCTGCATCAATGAGCCCTGGGCGCACAACACCTTATCGCCAGTGTGTGGTTTGTCCCTTCTCGGACCACTGATGGAAAATTCTCACCACTGCTGCTGACAGGGAGCAACCCACAAACCCTGCCGTTTGAGAGACATTCTGACCCAGTCGGCTTTTCTGCGTCAACAATTTGGCCCTTGTCAAAGTCACTCAGAACTTTATTCCTGCCCATTTCTCCTGCATCCAACACAGTGATTACAATAACTGATTGCTTGCTTGCTTGCTTGCTTGCTTACCATCTAATCTACCCAGAACAGAATTTGTGGCATTTTTAAGAGATGATAAACAATATTCGCTTCACCTGTGACTGGTCATTATGTTTTGGCTAATCAGTGACTACGTTTACATGCAGCCAATTTTCGGGTTATGGTCGGGTTAAGGTCACTTTTCGGGTTTCTGAAACATTAGGGATAACCCGTTTACATGCTTGAGCAGAGAGAGTTTCTCCTGTATACATGGAATTGCAATATCCCGATGTAAACGGCGACGCGTGGTTAGCGTCTAGACGTACAGACAACCTTAAGACGCAAAATGCGCCATTTCCGATTCTTCTTCCTGTATCCAAAGACAACAACAACAGCAGCACGCGGATAATGAATTGTTCGGGGCAGATAGCGATCGCCTTTGTATGCGCTGTGATGCTGGTAAACGTTAATGATCTCGCTCCAAAAGTATGCTGTGCTGTGTCTCGCTATGTTTACTTCCGGTATACTGCACGCGGATTTTTGCATGCGCCGAGAAGTTTCTCTACTCAAAAGACCAAGATTCCTTGCGAATTGAACATGCGCAGAACACAAATTACTATGGGGATATGCCGATGCGCATTTACATGACTAAAAATTCGGGTTAGAAAAGGGGTACCCCAGGTATAATATCCCGGTTTTAAAATCCGGGATATGGGCATTTTTCGGGTTTTTGCCGGTGTTTACATGGCCGTTCGTGACCGGGTTATTGCTAATATCTCGGTTTTGAGTGTATATCGGTCCATGATTCATAAAAAAAACAACTTTATGAGGCAAAATCATTTGGATTCAATGAAAAAAGACAACCATTGAATATTCACGTTTATTACTAGGCTCTAAGGAATACTTGATTCTGATCAATCAAGCCATCTAATGGTATCTTATTCCAGATAAATACAGATAGCACAGGCTCATCCGGGTTACAGAAGTCCGGGATACTATTTACGCTTGCTAGGAATGGAAGTTTTGCATTTGGTGAGCTAATAAAATATTAAAACTCAAATCATTATTTTGTGTAAAGTTATTAAAATATGTCATCCGTTTTTTACGGCCTCACTCTCTCTTGTTTCGTTCAAATGCAGTTGCTGCCATTTTGCAACAGGTACAGTTTAATCTCAAATCACTATCTCTTATCCCTATATGTGGTGGAATATCATGTAATAAGTGGTATGATGAACCATACCCCTAAAACGTCTGTCTAGTTTGAACTTTCAACTTGCTAGCAAATGCTTTCTCTGTGGAAGCTTTTGCATTTAAAGAGCTAATTAATTATTTCGACTCAGATCAATAGCCTATTTCATGTCTAATTATTTATTTATGTGGCAAGCAGCCGTGTAATAAGCTGGATAATGTACATCCAGCTGGTTGTTATCGTAGAATAAACCCCTTCAAGGTGATGCAAGACCTAATCATCCTCTAAGGGTTTATTCTGAGAATAACGACCGACTGGACATTATCCCTTGCTTAACTATTTATTATTTTGCAGTAATTCATACTATAGCAGTCGTTCAAATCCAAAGATTTCAAAGACATTTAAACCTCAGAGAATAAATGAGGGCAAAAGAGCCCCTCAGGGTGCCAACATGCTTTATCCTAGCATGCTGCTTCACGTTATCATGTTAACAAGTTTAACTCAGTCCTCCTGGGATATGAGCAAGCAATGAGGCCAAGCTGTGCAGCAAGCAAAGTGGGTTTTTCCAACTATAATGGCAGCAGAATTGTGCAACACAATAACCGAACAAACAGGGTGAGCCACTAAACTCTCCAGCCAACCCCGAGGGGGAAGGTAGATTTACACTAAATGATAAAAGCGATTATCTTGATTAAAACTGAGGTTTTTCAATCTTTTAGATGGCAAACACCACCGAATATGATCATTCTCATGCAGTGGTGGAATGTAACGAAGTACAAATACTTTGTTACTTTACTTAAGTACATTTTTCACGTATCTTTACTTTACTTAAGTAGAATAAATAGTGCATACTTTTTACTTTTACTTCGTTACATTTTGCAGCAATTATTATACTTTCTACTCCACTACATTTCTACAACTTCTGTTACATTTTCGTTACATTTTCTGACCAGTTTTTCCCCTACCAAAACGTAATCTGACCGTCCGTCCGTTGCACGTTTGTCTCACCAGTGACGTTTGGTTGCCATAGATATATCAACTCGGTCACACTAAATGCGTCTCGCACGCAGTGCATTTATCGTGCAATTTATACACGAAAATTTGTATTTACGTGCATAGGAAACGCACCGTGTGTAATATACGTTTGGTTAGGATTATGGCAAGCCAAGAGGTTCAGAATTACACCATAAATTAATCACGTTTAACTGCCAAACATAGTTATTAACATATAGTAAGGATAAGCATGATGTGTATATATTGCCTAATTGATTGCAAGCTTGTTTCAGAAATGGTGACAACACATTTTTTCCATCATTATTGAACATCATTATATGGGTATTAGGTGGAATGAGTTAGAATGAAATGTTTTATTAATCATTAGAATAAATTGTTATGCAAGTACTTTTACTTTTAATATTTAAAGTACATTTAAAATCAGGTACTTTTTACTTTTTACTTAAGTATGGTTGTCATTGTGTTACTTCTACTTTTACTAAAGTAAATATTTATCTGGTTATTTGTACTTTTACTTAAGTACTGAAATTCAGTACTTCCTCCACCACTGTTCTCATGTGAGGAACACGCATCCTAAAATTTAAAAGGCACCTATATAGTTTCTAGTTTAAAGACCCAATTTATACAGTGAAAATGTAATATTATAAATATGTCTAATATATATATATATATATATATATATATTAGGGGTGGGGGAAAAAGTTTCATTTTTTATGCATCGCGATGCGGACGTGGACGATCCTGAATCGATTCACAAATATCCCAAAATCGATTTTCCAAAAAAAAAAAAAAAAAAAAATTATATATATATTTATAAAAACGTAATATTGACGGAAACGCGAAAAGACGGAAGTGCAGTGACCGGACCGTCTGACGCGTGCACATAACAGAGGCGCGATGGCGCGCAAGATCCAAACACCCTCCTTGTTAGGTTAAAAGCTGACGTGTGGAAATATTTTGGCTTCTGAAGTTGAAGGGGGAAAGGAACTGGGCAAGAGCCACGCTAGTTGTAAGCTTTGTAGAATAAAACTAACGACGGAAACACGACAAATATGACAAGCCATATGATGCGTTTCCAGCCAGAGGAGGAAAAACACTCGGCTGTACCGGTCATTATAATATTAATTTACTACAAGTAAGTTAAAGTTATGCTCCTAGTTCAGGCACACGTTTATTTTCCTGTTGGTTCTTTGGAATGCTAATAAAATATATTGTACGTTAATTCTTTATGGGTCATTACTTTGTACATTTAAAGGAAAGTATTTATAGTCACACACACAAAAGATTCAGATAATCGATTTGTAACATTATAAATGTCTTCACTGTAACTTTTGATCAACTTAATTTAATTTATCCTTGATGAATAAAAGTATAGATTTCTTTTTTCTTTCTCCCAAAAAAATGTAAGAAAAATTCTTACCAACTCCAAACTTTTAAACTGTATTATTTAATGTTACAAAAGCTTTCTATTTCAGATAAATGCTGTTCTTTTGAATTTCTGGGTGATTCTCTGAATTGGGTGCCCTTCAAGCCCCACAAACTTGCTTCAAAGATTTTCAATTGAAGGAAATCACAAAATGCATTTTAATGCTGTCAATTAATAGAACCAGGTGCCTTTGCATTATAATGCAACACAATTGTTCAAAAAATTATTTAAAGATAATGGGTTGCCTAAGTAGTAGACAACAAGCATGTTTGCATGTCTTCACTAACCATCATTACATTTTCATTGAATTTCAAACAAATAAAAAGTGCAATTAATACCAAAATGATGCTGCTGCTAATATAATCATATGTTGGTCTAGTGTATTTTTGTTTACTGTTGTAAAATGGAAAATCAATAATCGCTAATCGAGAATCGTTAATAATCGAAAATCGACTGTAATCGAATCGGGACTTCAATAATCGTAATCGAATCGAATCGGGAAATCAGACAGATTAACCACCCCTAATATATATATATATATATATATATATATATATATATATATATATATATATTTATTTATTTATTTATTTTTTTTCCATTATTTTATCTACAGGCCCCTTTTACTTCCTAGTTTGGAAACACCCGATTTCAACAGTTAGCACTTGGCCAAGTTCACATCACAAGAAATGCAATTCCTCTGTATTATTTTATGTTTCTTTGACTTAGAAAGGTAGGATAACAAGAATAAAACAGTCTATCTGAACGCAAAAATCACAAAAACCCACTTTTATTTAGTTAATGTTGCTTCAATCAATGAATCACTATCTGACATCTCAAAGTGTGAGACTTGGTGCCAAGCATAAACAGGCTCAGGGAAACATAATCTGAGGTAACTTAATATCTGTAATTCCCACTCAGTCTTGTACAGTCTTGTGACTGTACAGTGAAATGCCATTTTATATGGTTGTGAATTAGACTCTGAACTATGAAAGGAGGCTCATGTGTTTGCCCTGTCTTCCAAGAACTTGTTTAGAGAATGATTTACGGAAGGTAGTCCACGTTTTCTGTCTTTGACTGACATAACACGTAAATGAAACGAAAATGAATGTACAAGTGTAACCTACATTTGCACCAATTTACAACTACTCTATATTAGCATGTGCAATATCAATTATTTCATTGTCAACATGAAGATAGCCGGTTAGCTAATGTTAAATCGTCCAAGTAAGAGCCAAAACAGCAAATATCCACCACTCAATCTCGGTCTAACATGCACACATTCAAGCTGCCATGATCCTCGTGCTAATAACTCCAATTGTATAATTTTAATATGCAACAGCACAGTTATTACGACAGACAACAACAGACAAACTGCTCCGAAAGCAATGGCATGAGACATGCATGCAAACGAGAAGTAACTTAGATGTTTCATGCAGTTGCATACAGTTATTGAAGCACGATTTCTCTGTTTAATAACAGCTTGATCATTCAGCTTACCTCGTAAAGTTACAGTAGATTTGGGTCGTGCTGTCAATGGATGTTCGGCCTCTTTAACTCTAGTCTAGAGCCGCGTTGATGCTTTTACCGTAATTACTCTAAAAGAGCAGCAACCCCTAACTACACACACTGAATCTACACAATTAAAGACCCGTTGATTTACATAATATCTGTGACGTCGAGCTATTTAAACATTTATTCATAAAACTAGCTAGAATCTATTTTACTAGCCTATTATTTTACTAAAATAATTATTAGTTGTAGCAATTGACTAAGCCTAATAGTTCATACTAAATATTTCGTATATTTCACTTTACTAGGCTACCTTTTTAAATTTGTCATATGGATTAAAGAATCAATAAATAATAATTAAAATAGTAAAAAATATTACTCTAATAATCACTACAGTTTCTTTTCAATTTGGATAATTATCAATGGATATTACCAAACTTGGATATCAATAGCATTTTCAGTAAATGAGAATAAAGTTATACTTGTGAATAATGACACAATTATGATAAAAAGTCTTTATAATAGAAAAATAACATAATTTATTCTTATAGTAACGACTTTGTTCTCGAAAATTTGACTCAATCTCACTACGATGTAAGTTTATTAATATGACTTTAATTTTGTAGTGCTACACTTTTCTCATAATTTTAGGGTACTTAAAATATTATGACCTTATTCTCATACTCTCATTTCTATGACTTTGTTATTGTAGCCTAATGTTTACATTATTTTCGAAATATTAAGATTTTAATCTCACAATGCTATTTATTCTCAAAATAATTATGACTTTAATCTCGTGTTGCTAAGACTTTATTTTCTTGCTGCTGTTATTCTTGTAATTTTTACTTAATTTAAAAAATACTTTATTCTCGAAATTATTGATGTGAAAATGGAAACCTGATTTCTTGCTAATAACAAAAAAATAAAAAAAGATGGCTGGCTATGTAAAAACGATTGGCCATAAAATACATTTACATTTCTACACTGTAATTTTTGTCATTAAATATATACAACAATTGTGTTTATTTATTCTGTGTATTACGGTAATGATTCAGCAATGCCCCGTTTCTTTGCTCTGTTATGAATGTGTGCTAAAGGTCATATTTAGTTCATTGCTAGAGTAATAACAGCACAAAGCACGTGTTTAACATTAGTTCTTCACACTTACATAATTTAGTACGGTCTGGAAGATGTGCATGAATTCGGTTTGCTACAAAAATAAGGTCTTTTATGATCAGTAACATGTCTTCCTTCAGTGCAGGCAAATATGGGGTATTGTAATCTGTAATCTGATTGTTTTAAAGAACATACTGTACATGAAGATGCTAAAACGTCAACAGAGATAAATTTAGCACGTTTGGCTGTTAGAGAAAATTGTTGGCTGCAATTTATTTTACCATCTTGACTTAACTTATCACAAGAGCCTGGCCTATACGAGCAATAAACTGAGATTGCACCTATTATTGGCTTAGGTCCTATTGCTATAGTGTCAACAGCAATATGAAGATACAACGGGCTCTATGCACAGCTGCACTCCTTCCTGAACTTCAACCAGTTTCTTGTTTCCTGTCTGCCATTATTGGACACATTCAGGTGTGTCTGATTATTGTTGCCATGACTACTGAGGTCAAGCACACCTGAATTAATCAAATTGTCCAATAATGGCAGACAGGAAACAAGGAGCTGGCTGAAGTTCAGGGAGGTAGTGCAGTTGTGCATAGAGCCCATTGATCATTAATAGGCCTAGTTCAATAATCCAAGTTGTTCGCGGTTGCTTTGCAACATGTCAAGTCAGCATGAAGCGGAATATTCTTCCCCAACAAACAAAACAAAACAAGAAATGCCAATTTTGAATTTGTGTGGACTTTAATAGTTTAAATTCAATTCTTCCATGCAATATAACTGTAAGCTTGGCACGGTAATGTAGAATTCAAATTGTGTGCAGTATTTTACAATGGCTTTCAACGTGGCTCACTCAATCAGATTTTTGTTTTTAGTGTACTATTAAAAAATTTCTCTAAGATAAAAAGTGTGTGGCAGTTACTTTTAATATATAAATAAGTTTGATTTTTAAATGTTTTATATGCAGTATTGATTTAAAAACTCCTAATTGTTATTCAGATCATTATTGTTGTCAAAAAAAAAGCAGTAAAAAAAATTCCAATGCCATTTCATTTTTATTTGATGCAGCTTCCAAATCCATGATCTGATGCACGAATTACTTCCTGTCAACAAGCTTTGAAGCGCATGAAGTCTGGGACAACTGCTTGGATTGTTGTGGGATAGCCTACTAAGTGTCTTGGCATGCATACAGTTCGGAAAAGCGTGTAAAATGATGAACAATTCTCTGTTAGCGATGAAGCTCCTTCCTCCTGCTGCGGCCTTCTTTGATTCTCTGCATCCTGTAGGTCTTTCGGGCCAGTTCACGCTCTTTAACCTGCACCTCTGTGTCATCCAGCACCTCCAGACTGGATATCTGACTGATCACATACTGCCTGTCATAGAGAGATATTAGTAGTATGGATTATGTGTATTAGACTGTATCAGAATCAGATTGTAAATGAATGCTGAACTTGCTGGCACAAATACTACAGCGAGGTTTGTTATTGGACTGAAATCTGCTTAAGCAAAATGTGACCACTAGATGGTACAGTATGCCCTTGTGAATAAATAAGTGTCTAGAATGTTCACTTGTAGTGTACCTCAAATCTTAAAAGTATATGATCAAAAAATGCTTTAAAATATACTTTCATGACTGTTTCTTAAAAAGAGCACTTTACTGTCAAATTAAAAGTTTCCCTTTAATGTACATTAAATATGTTTATAATAATATTTTGTCATGCTGTAAAGAAGTACACTTATTTTGATGTACTGACTAAGTACTTGATTATAATGTTAACTGTAGAGTGCTATTTAATAATTAAAGTAATAATATTTAAAGTTTATTTAAATATCAGTAACTATTTTTTGTTTTAATATTTTAAATCTACTAATTTAAACTTCATTATTATAAATGTGTAATTACAAATATACTTAAAAAGATAGCATACAAGTTTCAATAAAATTACATTAAAGTAAAATTACATACATATAACCATATTTCAAATACAATAGAATTATGAAATTACATATAAAGATGAAATTAAATTCTACTTAGGAAAGCACTCTAAAGTTCTGCTAATTGCATTTATTATAAATTTAAACAAGAATATTTTAGTTTAATTGCAATTAATTGTCTGAAAACATTCACACTTAAAAGGGATATCTCCACTTTTTGGAAATAGGCTCATTTTACAACTCTCCCAGAGTTAAACAGTTGAGTTTTACCTTTTTTGAAACTCATTCAGCCGATTTTCTGATATTAGAAGAATATCAGGTAACCAGAGCCGTTTCTGGTCTCATTGACTTCCATAGTAGGAAAAAATATATGGTAGTCAATGAGACCACAATCTGTCTGCTTACTGATATTCTTCTAAATATCAGAAAATCGGCTGCATGGATTAGAAAATGGTAAAACTCAACTGTTTAACTTTAAGTTATAAAATGAGCCTATTTCCAAAAAAAGTGGAGTATCCCTTTAAATATATTTGTATTATTTCTGTAATAACTATTCTTTTTAAAAGTATGCTAAGGTGCGCTTCTTTTGAAATTCTTAAAACAGACCAAAAAGTACAGATCAGTATCAGATTTCATACATCGGTTCTTCTCAAACTTACCTGTAACGTTATACTGTGTCCGACTGCCTCCATTAAAGTAACTGGGTGCTGCTTCATTGTTCATCATACTAAGAATTCTACAATGAAACCAAACAGGTCAATTACTGGAAGTCACTTGTAAAGAAAACATGATCATGTCTCCTGAGCTAATGCATGAATGGATTTTCTTGGGTGAACTCACTTGATATTTGGGAACTTGCAGGAGATCTCTTCCACAACAATAGGCAGGTTGCTGATTTTGTTCTTGTTGATCCACAAGGTGGTGAGGCTGGGCATGTAGGGGAATTTGACATGTGCGCTGTAGTTGTTGCAGTCCAGGATGAGTGTGCTGAGCTTCTCCAAACCCCCCAAAAGAGCAGGGTTCCGTCAGCAGCTCGGGTTAAGGGCAATCACATGATAAGCTAATGTGTGTTCTTGTTTAATAGCCTTTCTTCAAAAAAAAAAAAAAATCAAGGTTCTAATAGAAACCAATTTTTTTTGCAGCAATGCTATTGGAGTGAATCCTCTGGAGGCAAGTTGTAGTGAGAACCCAAGTGCAACTTTAACAAAGAACGTAATCAAACAAAAAACTAATAAGGCATGGAACTGACACAAGAATCATCGACAGGCCTATTAGTAGTTTCATGAAACAATCAACTAGACAAAGACAGGGCAAACATGAGGGCTTAAATAGTAACTAAACCCTAAACCAACTTTTTTTTAGTTAATGATCTGTAAGAATCTTTATTAATACCATTCATTGATTCGAGTAACTTTTTTGACATTTGTGTATAAAGTGTTTTATTTCTACAATATATGGTGTAAAAACCATAGATATGTATATAAAGGCTAGATGTGTTACGGCGGAGTTTCCATCGTCATCACCGGCGGCCATCTTGTCACAGGTAAGCTGATGTAAGATGAGTGGTCAACACGAACACAAATACTCTTATCTCGTTGAAATCTTGACGGATTTACAAACGGTTTGGTTTCTTACAAACGTTATTAATGAGGCTATAATTATCTGGATGATTATTTATTTATACACTTATTATTCATAAGTATGCTGTGTCATAGCTACATCTCTGACGTTTATAACAAACCAAACCGTTTGAAAATCGGTAGAAAATTGAGCAAGTTATGGTGATTTAAAAAGTACATGCACCATTAAAACAATGTTACCAGTGAGCGAGCTGCCTGTGACAAGATGGCCGCCAGGTGCTGACGTCGACCTTCATTGGCCAGCAGCGCGGACGACACATCTAGCCTTTATATACATATCTATGCTAAAAACGTCTTTTAGTGCTGCCCTCTTCAGGTTGAACGGTGGCTACTTGCAGTTTAATTTTCCTATTGGATGTTCCGTAACTTCGTGACGTACGCAGGTTTCAGTTCACCACGCTCTTGGTACGAGCTACGCCCTTGGCAGTATAAAAACCAGCTTGTTTCGTCAAAACCAGTAAAGAGTTGGAATTGCGAGTATTGAAAACGATCAGGATTGAGTGTTTTATCATCTATTTCGTCCCCTCTATCTCTGCTGAGGTCTGCCCAGTTTTTCAGCATTTTTCAAATATTGCCAGTGGGAGGAGGGTTTAGTTACCCTTTAAATACACACAGCCGACTAGACATGGGGCACCTGTGAACAATGAACCTATGACAACATGATACATCAGACAAGGGAACACATGACAGGATCACGACTTGAAAAACAGATCACATAACATAAACTGTACATGAAACAGGAACAAGGAACAAGGAACAAAACCTGAAACGTGACATAGCCGCCCAGCACTTCGACTCGACTTAGTAATTTCATCACTTGTGAAAAATCCTCTCCCTCCCCAGAGTGATGATATTAATAAACAGAGTCCAAGTGCTCCCAAGCACTTGCTAGGTATTCCGCCATACATTATAGTTATACACTTTACACGCTTGGAAAAGTGCAACGTTTTGTTTTGTGTCACCATTCTTGGTTAACTAGTTAAACTACTTGTGTATTTAAATAGGGAAAACGTGGAGGTGTTTGGTCGCTTCTCTGCTTGGCCCATTTTGAATGAACTGGGCTAGTTAAGTGCTAGCAGTGTCTCGTGCACCGACGAGAGAGGTATGCATCAACTCGTCTTAGTTAAAGCTACACTGTGTGATTTTTACCCCCATCTAGCGGTGAAAAGGTATATGACCATCCAGTGAATATTAGTTCCTCTGTTCCTCTCAATTCCAATTTCGTTTTAACTCCTATGGTGGCCAGTGTAGTCCAAGATTAACATGGCTTCCAGTTCGACCTTGTTCATGAGTGTTAACTCAAACGTAAACGCGAAAGGCAAAGCTTGAACTAACGGGTATGTCCCTCTTTGGCTAATGTACTTTCAAGATGGAGGGGCAACATGGCGAACCGACATTAGAACCCCTTACCCGTATCAGAGAATGTCTAATTGAAGAGAATTGGCACTGGCTGGTTACTTCCGGGTTCTGGACTCACTGCAGTAACACGTCTCTCTCCATGCGGGGGCGCTCGCGGTAGAGTGCAGAATTAATGGGAGTCAATGGGGTTTCACCCAAAATCCACTTTTCTCAGGATGTAATTTTTTGTCAAGTAATTTGAAAGTTGCACTCAAAAGGGAGGGCTAAGATAATATTCTCAGCGGAAAATTACATTTTTTGGTTCACTTATCTGTTCTAAAAACCCGTTCAAAATGCAATGACGTCACACAATAGCAGAATGCTAGTGTGTTCCGGCCAACAATGGCCTAACCTGTAAGAAATCAAAAGGACATAAGTACTCGTTCATCGACTTTTGGCCTATAATCTATATTAAACTTGCAGAATCAACAATAAAATCTATGGTTATTTAATGACAAGCAGGTGAAAGAGACACATTTAGCCGTTTAGCCCCATAGACTCCCATTCATTCTGCTCTCGCCTGCGATCACCTCCAGTGGAATTCTAATGGAACTGCAATCAAGATGATACACAATGGGGCTAATAGGAAGTACCAAGGCTCTCCGTTAGACGGGCTCTGCCCGTATGTATTTTCAATGGCATATTATAAACTCACGAGAATTAGTTGAACAAAGTAAATATACATTAATGAGCACATATTTTTGAAAGAACTAAGTGTTTTTAGCTAAAATAAACTAAAAGAGTTCACAGTGTTGCTTTAAGGGAAAAACGGTGGAGTATCCCTTTAAGTCCATGGCGGAGACATGTATCATCAGAAAAGTCTACCTTATAGCAAAGCTCACAAAACTCCCTCACGTAATCTTCAATTGGACAGTGATCTTGGCTGATGATCAAACATAAAACAAAGGCATGACGAGGTATGGTGGAACAAGCACAAGAACATAAACAGGGCTACCAACAGTAGTTACATGAAACAATCAATACTAGACAAAGACACAGGGCAAACATGAGGATGTTTTGCAATCTGTAAAAAAGAAGCTCTATGTCCTTGTCACCTGCATATTTACATAAGAAAGCATGTTAGTAACATTTTCAACATATGACCAAGACATCTGATTCTCAAAAGGATACTCATCCAGCAAGTTGTAACTAAGGTCCAGAACCTCCAGAGTGTCCTGATGCTGAAGAATGGTGTCATAGGGAATCTCCAAGAGGCCTTGGTAGGCAAAAGAGAGCGTCTGCGGACCTGACGCCACAGCAGGACCAGCAGGGGTCGGGGGCCGGGGCTCGGTCTCATGTTCTCACACTCTTCTCTCACACTGCTCTCACACTCTTCAATACGACCGGCCATCAACCACCACGACATCAGGACACATAATGAGCTGATCGACCTCTTAACACTGTAAAAATATATTTTGTGAATGTTAGCTCTTTCGCCGTCAGCGTTTTTAAAAAATTCCATGGCCCCCAGAATATATTGTTGTAATGAATATCTGAACATGCAACATATCAAAAGAAATATAGTTTCTAGCTTCATGCGCCACCTCTTTAAAATGAACAGCAAGACAATTAGAAGTGAATGTGCTTTCCCGAACTGGGGTCTTGCCGATACTTGCGCACCAAATGCGTCAAGGCTGATTTCTACTTCTGCGTCAGACCTATGCCGGAGCCTCTACTACTCTATATAGACTACGTATTGGTTTTCATTTATGCTTCTCCGTCGTTGTCCATGATGTGTTGATGTGCAATTACACATGCAGAGGGATCATCTACATGCCGGGAGCAGTTCTAGCAGACCAATCACAGTGCTCGCAGTCACGCGTAGAATTGACGCATCGTTAAATTTTTGGAAAGGTGCACGTCAGGGTATGTTGAAGGGTAGCTACACACAACCTACGACATAGCTACGGCGTGAGTTCTACGCAGAAGTATAAATTGGGCTTAATTTTTTTCGCGCACACCTTCGCGCTCGTGCGGACCCGTGATCGTATAAACAAGGCTTTACTCTGTGGCAGCGCGTGCTCTGATTGGTAAAGGGGCACACACCGCTCCCAAATCATCTACAGCAGTAGCAGCCGACGAAGCACCACTAAGCAGCACTCCGTTTCCGCGTAGAGCTGATATTAGTTTTTAAAACATTCTCTATGATAAAAAATGTTTGTGAAAAAAATAATTTAATAACATGGTTTTGGCGGTTATAGAGTTCTAATGATGGTGTTCAATTAAAACTGTCACACCCTAGTTCCACAGCAGCATCCATCTTTGTAAATGTACAAAATCTGCTTCACGTCACTGTGCTGTCATCATCGTGTAAAGCCCGCCCCAACGGTTCTGATTGGTGCCGCGATTTCGATGGATTAGAAATGGGCTTGAATGCGCTCTTTGCCAGACTAACTTGCAGAGCAAATCTAAATTTGACGAAAGTTGTCTGGGTTTTCCCAGGCTAAGGATTTGTATGAGATACCTTTGAAAGATGGAGACGGCTAAAGATGGAGAAGAATTTGAAGACAGACGCTCACGTTACTAATCCTGCAGCCTATCTGACAACATCGAGTCAGGGGGAGGGGATACACCGCCTTACAGTAATTTCAAAGTGATTGTAGTACCAATTTTGGCCACAATGTTATACAGTTCCTTAAAGTCGCAGGTCGGCAAGTCTGGCAGATTGAGTGGACTTACGCAAAATTTTGTAATGTTTACAGCTTCATGCCCCTCCCCCACTATCAACGGATACCCTCCCACCGAGTTTGTGCTCATGTCAGTGCGCACACCAGGTTATCCGTGACAGCGCCCGTCTCATCAGAATCCATCAACACCACGGAGTACTTGGAGGTATGCTGCCCTGGCTAAGCTACCGATAGATTGTAATTGCTAACGTCATTTATTCTCTTAACTGAGCTTACTCGATTTGTTAGTGTTTTGAAAGCAAGATACATCCACCAATACTCTCCGTTACTGCGTGATCTTCAGGCGTGTGCATGTGATTGTAACGTGCGTGAGGGGTGGCGTGTGCCCGATCTGTGATTGACAGTCAGATCTCACACCCCCCTACACTGATTGGATCCGATGATCTGGGAGCTGTGGATTTTTGCAATACAAATAACACGCTTTTTTCTAAAACCACTTTATTTATGTTGTTCTGTCAAATTATAATGCCGATTTCACTCGAATATGGTCAAAAAAAAATTTGCGCACGGCAGCTTTAAATATCGATGTTTTATTTTCAGAAAAGACAACATATTCAGCATAAAGCTGAGAAAATCACATGACGTGTCATAGCGCCCCCTACCATATAACAGTGAAAACCACAAAAATTCCTGTGGCAAGGGGAAAGAAGAGTTAAGGTTTCAGTTATTTTTAGTTAGATATTTGGTCGTTTTTTTGCCAAAAAGTCTCAGGACATTTGGTGTAACTACGCTGTACTAAATTGTAAATGTAATTGAAGATTATTGGAGTAGCTATGTGCATTTTATAAGAACGTACTGTTTCAGTCTTTCTATTTCCAAATTTTATGTTTTACACTCTTGAAAATAAAGGTCTTTTTTGACATCTTTTAAGCCATGGAATGTTCCATTCCACGAAAGGTTCTAGTGGAAAAAGGTTCTAGATCATTAAAATCAAATCAAATTAAACTTTATTTATAAAGCACTTAAAAATCACTTTAAAACCACCGTACATAAATGGGATTCATAAATGTGATCCACAAATGTGAGGTCATCATCAAATATATATATATATATATATATATATATATATATATATATATATATATATATAAATATATATATATGTAGAAAGTCAAATCCATGTATTAATAGCATTAAATGGGAAGATTCAGCGGCTAACATGAAGCTGATTAAACATAGGAAACACCAAGGCCATTAAATGGTATTTATATTGTAATGAGAAGTTTCTCTCTAAAATCTGGAGCAAACTTTTACAGTTTTCATTTTAATGATCAGAAACTAACATCATTCATCAGAATTTCCCCACAGATGAAAAAAATCCTTTCTGTTACAAATATGAAGAAGATAGGATTACAGAAAAAAGTGGTCATTTCAATCACCTGTGATATTTACTTTTTATATTATTTTTTATGCGCAGTAATGCCATAGAAGAACAATATTTTGGTTCCCTAAAGAACCATTCATTGTACAGTTCTTGAAATATTTTTTTCTTGTAAAAATGATTTTAAAAAGGTAAGAACCTTTTTCCACTAAAGAACCTTTTGTGGAATGGAAAGATTTAGCATGGATGTTAAAGGTTCTGCATGGAACCAGAGATGCCAATTAAGCTTTAAAGTGGTAACTTAACTAGTAAGTAACATTTTTTATACAGTCACAAGAATCCGGCATTTGGAATACTCATAGTCAGAATCTTAACACTTACCGGGGTTAGCAGCTCTGCAGTTCTGAAGTGGTGGTGAGTGAGTGGTGAGATACGTCCTGCACAAATAAAATACCTTCTTTCATGGCTGGAAATGGGATCACAAGATGGGATAATCACATTGCCGATTTAACCCTTTCCTTATTGGGTTCACATAAACGTCACAAAAGTGTCTGAAATAGGTCAGCTTTTATGAAGCAGCCGATGCTAAAAAGATTTTTACTTCCTGCTGAATCTTTTCACATTTGAGTAACATGGGCTGAAAATTAATTATTGAACAGTTTACAACTACAACAATTTTTTTTTAACAAACATCTGAAACAGTTTCAGATCATAAATATCAGACAGGTTTTAGGAGAGAAAGTTGGCAGAATAATTATAGTCCATACAATAATCTAGGAAAAAATGAAAAAAATGTTTAGGACTAAAAATAGTTTTTGGGAAGTAAAAATTATTAATTGTTACATAATTTTAATTGAAAATCTATATTATGTCCAACAAGATAATGTGTTTTTACAGCAACAACAAAAATATATTAGGCCTATATATTATATATATATATGTATATATATATATATATATATATATATATATATATATAGGCCTATGTAATATACAAAATACCCATTTTTTATGAACTCCCATATGATAGGATATTTTTATGCTATGTTACATTTTATGTTGCAGAGTTAATGTTTATTGCATTATTATTATAGTATTGTGTGTGTGTGTGTTTGTGTTGTCAAAATATTAGGTTATTAGTCACTAGCCACATATAAGTTAGCTACTTTGACCCATCGTGTGGCATTCTGTTTTACTACCTTAAAGCGACCAAGCAATGTGGTCACAAGACTACCTTCTGATGACGTTGCCACAACGTCATAGCATAGTCTTTCGGTGACGCAACGAACCAACAACCAATACTGACGTCACTTTTGGTCGTCGTTACGTCACGTGTTTGCTGGGTTATTATCAATATATTGTATGATAACTTAAAAAGAAGTGATTTCCAATTGTAGAAGTGATGGGGGACTAGAAGTGCTAAATTTTCACAACATTATTAATGTGTTTAAAGTCAATTGGATTAGAAGATGTCTACTAAATTCAAACTCTATTTGGTTTTTCATTCCTAATTTCATCTTTAATAAAATATGAGGCCTCCCTTTTATCTTAAAATGTAATTATATGTACAATAAACTCCCTGTTAAACTATCTAAATTTCATCAGCAAGCTCTTCTTGCATGGAAACTGTGCTACATCCACAATTTCTCCCCACATAAATCTCTTTTGTGGAATAATATGAATATAACTGTTAGAAACAAATCACTCTTTTTCTCTAATTGGTTTAATAGAGGTCTAACTCATGTAATTTCTTTATTTGACAATTCTGGGAACATTTTGTCTTATGAACGCTTTATGACTATCCATGACTTTCCCATTCCTTTTAAAGAGTACAATACTGTGCTTAAAGCTATTCCTACAGGTCTAGTGCAACTGATTAAGAGCCACTTATTATACCACCGAAATAATATAATGGATTCGGCTTTGTTATTGGATGGCATTAGCATTTATGATAAGAAGTGCAATAATAAACATATTCGCCAGATTTTTCAAAAAAGAGATATAATTTGCCCTAGGGGCAGATCCCATTGGGCTGCCTCTATTGCCAATATTGAATGGAGAAAAGCGTGGTTATTACCACATAAATATTTTATTCCTAACAAGACCAAAGAAGTCCACTTTAAAATATTACATAAGATATATCCTGTTAATGCAACGGTGTCTAAATATATTGATATTTCCAGTACCTGTTCGTTTTGCGGTGACGAAGATGAAACATTAATACACTTATTTTTTTCTTGCAAATTGGTTCAGAAATTTTGGTCTAGTATATTTTCTCATTTAAATAAAACCCCCATTCATGCACACTCCTTTAATTTGAAAGATATTATTTGTTATTATACTAATTCCCACACGTCCAAAGAATACATTTTAAAAAATATTATTTTATTTGGCAATTTTTTTATCCATAAACAGAAATTTATGGGATCACTTCCTATTTTCTCACATTTTTTGGTTGAAGTAGACTCACTGCTTAAATCTTTAAATTTATCTAACAATAAAAAATGTAATAGATTCCTGAAAATATATGAACAATTATTTTGTAATGGATCTGATAATCAAGATTAAACAGCTTTA
Organism: Hybognathus amarus; assembly: GCA_030378365.1. Lineage (NCBI taxonomy): Eukaryota > Metazoa > Chordata > Actinopteri > Cypriniformes > Leuciscidae > Hybognathus > Hybognathus amarus. Next base: position 81,501 of record JAQIUQ010007469.1, on the reverse strand, counting down.
TATCTTACATTGCTTATTTTATTTGTATTATTATTTATTTATTTTTATTTTATAATTGTGTAATGTAATACAATTATTTTTGTGGCACTTGATTTGGATTTACTCTGTATAATTTGTCTTTGCTTTACCTCTTTTATGTTCTCCTGAATGTATTGTAAATGTACATGTTTCTTCAATAAAAAAATAATAAATAAAAAATATATATATTGTATGATATAAAAGAAAATTAAAGGTTTTGTTTATGGACCCATGCATTCCGAGTTCTTTGGTGTTTTTCATTTTCACTTTTCATTTTACTTTAAAATATTAAACGTCCCCTAAAGAAAGTTCCCTTGAGATGTTTTTGTTTACAGTTTCATCCTCCGCCAGACTGTTCTGTTCTGGACTTTACTTTCCATATTAGGGTATGATGCAATCCAGTCTCAAACAGACGCTGCTGGCCAAGCCCCGCCCACCACTGGAGTTTCTCGAAACGGGCTCTGACGTAACGAAACGTGGGGTAGGTGATTTCAGTGACTTCCCAGACGCAAGTCCCGCCTCCGCATGAAAACGTCATCACGGTTTATATAAACACTCGCCGTCACTCACAGCAGCATTTCTATTTACGGCAAAGAATAATGACATACATGAAATACGAACCAAGCGCGAGGTGTTGATGAACAAAACGAACATGGAGTTTATGTTTAAGCAGAAGTCGTCGTATTGCTCAAACAGTGTTTTAAGGTACGTTAGTACATTCAACATTGGAAAACCAAATCTTCGTTGGAGCGACTGCCAAGCGACAGGCTGACAAGCTCACAACGGTAAGAACCTTCGGAGTCTCTATTAACGCTCGTGTTGTTGGAAAATGAAAATATTTGATTTGATTTTGCCAACCAGTAAATTAGGCCATTTAGTTCTATATATCATTCGTCCATGGTATTATTTTGGTATCATGGGTATTTTGTTATTGTTGTTGTGTAGACAGCACGCAGTGACAGGCTTTGTCACGTCACATTCAATGTGACGTGACAAAGCCTGTCACTGCGTGTGACATTGGTGTGTCATACTGAATGTTGTAGCAACAATGCAAACAACACCCTTTTGAGGACTGAGTAATCTTCCACTGGTTTTAATTAAAAATATTGATTGTTTTATGGTGTTTTTTTGTTTTTACAGATTGAGTTTAGTGTGATTATGGCACCATTCACCATTTCCCCACATCGTCCACTGCCATATCAGTGCCGTTTACCTCAGGAACCTCATACAATCCAAGATTCTGAGAGTCCTGAGCTTTCGCCCAGTGAACCTGGAGCAGCATGAGGATCTACATCTTAATTATTATCGCGAAACGTCCATCATGAAGATCAGACTCCATCTGTGGCAGGTCATCCAAAGAGTTGTGAACTGCTGTACAAGTGTAGCAAAGCTTTTCTGCTCCAAGATGTTTTTCTTCGTTTGTGTGGAGAAAAAAATGACCATGACCGGCAAGATGAAGAAGAGAGGTGTGGAGGCCCTGGAAAGGGAAATCTGGGATGGGAAGGATCCAGAGATGAAGGTTGTTATGAAGTTAGATGATGAGGATGAGTTGATTCAGAGCCTGCTGTTGAGCGGGAATCCTCAACGATTGATTTGGATGAAGAGGAAGATGATGAAGCCAGTCTCTCAGAATGGGAGTCTGATGAAGACACCGATGATGAGGAAGAAGATGATGAGGACAATGAAGAGGAAGACTGTGAGCCACAGGATGATGATTCTGAATGGTCAGATGATGACGATGATGACTCTGAGGCATCAGTTGAGAGCCTTGAGCTTTGGAAATCCTTCCTCAACAGCAATGACCCCTACAACCCTCTGAGCTTCTGCTCGTCCACCGGCTCCAGAACAAACACTAAGCAGAACCAACTAACTCTGAGCTCACAGAATAAAGCTCAACCTACACCAGCAACAAGGCCAGAAGAGTGTCATCCAAAACCAAACTCAAAGGAGAGGAGGGAAGAAGGTAACAATTCATGGAAACCTGTGTTATTTATAGTATTTATTCATATGTTGAATTATTTCGTTTTAAATAATCCAATTTTAATCCAGCTTCTTAAAGTGCTTTACAGTGTAAAAAAGATACAAGTAAATACAAAAAGTTTTTTAAATGTGTTTTAACGATTTCAAGAGACTGCTTTCCGAATTTCAACTGGAAGTTGGTTCCATAACCTGAAAGCTGATATAGTAATATTACTATTTACAACAGTGTTCATTTAAATAATTAATTAAAATAAATAAATAAAATAATATAAATAAATGGTAACGAATAAAATAACCTGCATTTATGGTATTCAAAATTCTAGATAATTTTAAAAGAAAGCAGAAGTTATGCAAGATTAAAAGATGCCGGAAATAAAATTTCCATTAGAAAAAGACAACAATGGATTCGTATTGTGGTTGCTATAAGACGGCTGAAAACACTGAATCAGTTCCTGTAAGTCAGGATGTAATGTGACATGTGACTCGTGCTGCATGACTAACAGGCTAAAGGTTACAGCGTCTGGTGTACTTCTATCTGATAATAACATGCTTTTGTCTTTTGTTTTATTTCAGGTGTGTTTCAGCGATGAGGTGATTGTACACCCCCTGGTGGCCTGGAGTTTTGCTAGCAGGGAGGCACGGGATGGCTCTTGTTGGCAGCAGATGGCCAGAGACCAGAGCGTTTCAGAAGAAGAGTGAAGAACATTAAGAATGTCATTAAACCCTGCCTGACACCTGAACACAGAACCAGTGTGTGGGAGAGACTTCAGAGAAACACAATGTCATAATACTCTAGGTTTTTGTATTATTAACATAATGTAGCAGTTGAACTAGATGTTTGAAATATGCTGTTTGTGGTGCTTTATCTTCAAACACTGAATGTTGTTTGTTGTGGTTGTTTACTGTGTTATTTTTTTATATTTAAAACATTGTGGTGAATTTTATGTTTATGGATCTTTGTCTTATTGGGGTTTCATTTTATATAATATTTTATATTCATGTTATATTTGCACATGTATCATTGTTGTATTGTTCTACAAAGCACTGTAATTCTTTGCACATTTCATATTTTATATAGTGGCAGTTGAAAAAGATTAAACTTTTCCAACATTTATCCTGTGTTTGTGAGTTGAATTTGTTTTCCAAAGTTAAATATTTTAAATGCACATGTTTGCATGTATTTCACAAATAAAATGTATATGACCATGAAGTAATACAAACATAATACACAATTTTTTTTCTGAGAAGCAGCATGTTACACTGATGTCACTGCTAGAAAATGTCAGTCTATATTACATATAGAAACATTTCATGCAGATAATCACAATGCCACCTTTCCACCATAGTATCAGCACTGTTTGGGTAATGCATTACATGTAATCAGATTATTTTAAGTTCCTCTTGCAAAGTTACCAAGTTACTTTTTCCAGCAAGTAACACAATTTACTTTTTCCCATTTATGACACCCCAATGCATTGCGCGTCTTTGCACACATGTTCTGTAGATCTGCTCACGCTCCCCACGTCCTGTGCAATATGACCCCAGCGTGTGTTGTATTTAGTGACGTCAAAAGCTGCGTCTTTTGGCCATGCGTTTGACTCATATAATAGGTTTGACTCGCACTTGACCCCCATCTGCTATATGTTCCCTCTTATTTTTTTGTATTGAATAAAATATGCAGAATTTTTTTTTATTGTTTTTGTTTATTGCACTTTTGAGATATTTATCTAGTTACTATTGATTTATTACAAACATAGCCTTCAAGTTGAGAATTTTGATGTATGGCATATGAAAATGCTCAAAAGAATGACAGCACAGCATGCAAAGATAGAAAGAGATACTCTGGTGGAACTGTTCTATGGCAGGTCATAAAGAGTTAAGCGTGTTATTTTAGTATATCTAAGACTAATGTGAGCATGCATTTATTCATCTCACTTGCACAAAAACAGATATTGCATTTCTCAAAATAAATACTGTGAAATGCAAACTCAGAATATTACACAGATTTTAAATTACAAATTATTAACTTCAATAATCCAATTCAACCATACTAATAAGCAACAATGGAATTCATAAAAGAGTTGGCAAAAGTTAACCAATGACCTACTACCTACTTCTGGCAAGATACTGAAGTCTGCATACACTTTACTATCCCATGAGGCCATGGGAGAGGATTTGTGAATGGCAGTGAAGCGAGGTATAACTGCATGACACTGGTAGGTCCAGATTACATTCATACTACACACATTTATATAAAACATACTTTATTTACATTATTAATAAGTATGCAATATAGGACGCAGCCTTGAAGTTTCTTCTCGTGTCCTACAAGCGTGCCGCACAAGCCCCCAAAAGTGAAGCCAAAACGTCTTGATCGCCCCCCTGTGACCAAGTCCCAGTATAGGTCTTAAACCCCGCCTCGCCATGTCTATTCAATGGACGCGAGACCAACTAAACAATTAAATTACACTTCACATATCCTTTTTCCAAAGATAGTTTGTGTCATTTACTGTAGTTTCTATTACGCTGATGTAATTTCAAGTGTTCGTTTTTAAAATAAGTTTGTTTTTTTGTTCAGTTATATGATGGATAAAAACGTGTACTCTGACGTCATGATTGAGAGCTGTGATTGACAGGTTCTCTGAGCGAGGTAGTCACTGAAGCACCAGCGGACTTTTTTCATAATGTTGACTATGTGGCTAGTAGTTGTATTTACCTTATTTTAACGAGGTTCTGCAATCAGCAGACATCACTGGAGAAGAACGAAGCAGCCAGAGGCCACTTAATGAAAGTGTGGGGCGTGTGCTTTGCGTTTGATTCAGCGCGAATAAGGGCGCGGCCTTGATTTCAGCGGCTTTACTTCCTGCTCACGACTGCGCATGACTGGTCCCAGAAACACGCAAGTGCGCAGACTCAGGTCCCAGGATGTCAGCGTCATATTGAGACACTGGCGGCTTCAGTTCTCTCTAATAGAAAAGAGCCAAGGGGCGTCGTCCATCTTTTTTTACAGTCTATGGCAGGGGTCACCAAACTTTTTTCTCTGGGGGCCACATTATCGCTCCTGACTTTTATGGGGGCCGGGTTCAGCTATAAAACATGAGAATTGTACGACCTGGAGAAAAATGACCATCAGCAGGCTTCATTGTGTAGTAGAGATCACTAGCCTGGCAGAGCCATCCCCACTACTATATCTACACTACTATATTAACACTTGATTCCAAGTTTGGCGGAAGGAATACATCCTGTTGTGCAGCCAGTCCGCCTTTCTTCCTCCAAATCCTGTCTTCTCTTGCTTGCCCTCGCAAGCTACGCATCCTCTTTGTGGCGGGTTTCGTAGTGACGCAGCAGATTACATTCTTTGAAAACCGCCACACTTTCTTTACAAATAATACAAACTGCACAGTCCTTACACTGAACAAAAAAATAATCCGTCCTTCGGATGAGATGTTAAACCGAGGTTCCTGACTCTCTGCTGGTCACAAAAAATCCCAGGATGTCTTTTTGAAAGAGTAGGGGTGTAACCCCGGCATCCTGGCCAAATTTGCCCAGTGGACTCTGTCCATCATGGCCTCCTAATCATCCCCATGTATGTATATATACCAATTGGCTTCATCACTGTCTTTCTCCACCAGTCAAGCTGGTGTGAGGTTGAGGAGATTCCGCCCTATCTGTGAAGCGCTTTGAGTTCCGAGAAGCGCAATATAAATGTAATGAATTATTATTATTATTATTATTATTATTTTAATTGTTGGTCCACTGGTCTTTGAAAACTGCACTCTCTATCAACTTTTCATTTAACGCTAGACATTTTGCTGTCCTGAACACTGACTGTTCCCTGTGCATGCATTGTCTGTCACTGCTTGACCTACGAACATGTCGGCTGAACGAATTAGGCAAATATAGTTCATTTTATAACTAACTATAATTCTTTAACTGAAAAAAAAAAATATATAAACAAAATACCAGATGCAGACTTGTTATTATTTTCCAAAAAGCAATTAAAAAAAATAGGCCATAACGGTTTTGGGGATTGCCTCATAGGGCCGGTTTAAGTAGTGGGGGGCAGAGGGACTGGGGGGCCAGTCAAAGGGGGGTGGCGGGCCTGAGTTGGCCCGCGGGCCTTAGTTTGGTGATCCCTGGTCTATGTTGTCCTACTGCGATTCAAAATGCAACACAACTGAAAGGATTATGTGAGATGCTCCCTCTACTGTACAGGCATGAGTTTGCATTTCCTTCAGCCTGAGCCTTTGTGCATCACCCTTTCCTTTCCTGGTGTCTTAGCTCCACCCCTTAGTATGCAAGGGACAGATAAACCTACAGTATCTCACAAAAGGGACTACACCCCTCACATTTCAGCAAACATTTTAGTATATCTTCTCAAGGGACAACACTATGTAAGTCAATGTGCTGCTTGTATAACAGTATTTACTGTCCTCTGGAAATAACTCAACATACAGCCATTATTGTCAAAACATCTGGCAAAAGCGAGTACACCACACCCTAAGTGAACATGTCAAGACTGTGTCCAAAGTGTCAATATTTTGTATGAGCAACATTGTTATCTAGCACTGCCTTAATCCTCCTATGGAGTTCACCAGAGCTGCACAAGGTTATTGCTGGGATCCTCTTCCCACAGTGACATCACGGAGCTGCTGGATGTTAGACACATGGCACTTCCCCACCTTCCACTTGAAGATGCCCCACAGGTGCTCAATAAGGTCCAGGTCTGGAGACATACTTGGCCACTCCTTCACCTTCAGATACCTCAGCAAGGCAGTTGTCATCTTGGTGGTGTGTTTGGGGTCGATTATCATGCCGTTCGGCCCAGTTTCTGAAGTGAGGGCATCATGTTCTGCTTCAGGAATGTCGCAGTACATATTGGAATCCATGATTCCCTCAATGAAGCTCAGCTCCCCAGTACCAGCAGCACTCATGCAGCCTCAGACCATGACGCTACCACCACCTTACTTCGACTGTAGGCAAAGACGCAATTTTCTTGGTAATTCTTACCAGTGCGCCACACATGGTGGACACCATCTGAGGCAAACAAGTTTATCTGAGTCTCATCAGGCCACAGTTCCAGGAAGTCATACTCTTGGGCAGGTTGCTTTCAACAAACTGTTTGTGGGCTTTCCTGTGAGCCAGCTTCAGAAGAGGCATCCTTCTGGGCCGACGGCCATGCAAACCGACTTGTTGCAGTGTGCAGCATATGGTCTAAGCACTGACAAGCTGACCTTCCACTTCTGCAACCTCTAAAGCAATGCTGAATTGTGTTCATTTAAACAAGTCCATATATTATTTTATCTTATATCTGTTAACAGTTGAGATAGTTCTTGAATGCTGGTCTGACAGCAGAAGACAGACTAGCGGGGTTTAAATCCTATATTTAAGGGTATGCAGTTCCTCACAGTGAGTCTCGTTCATGAAACGTTCGTAAATATACCGAGTAAATATGAGAGTGATTTGCGCTTAAAGAGGCATGGGATACGTCGTGCACGTTCATTCTCAATTACAATAAATCAAGTCCATCATATCCGACTGACATCTAGGCCTATATATAGGCATATAATAACATAAATTTGAATTTGATTTGATTAACTTCATTGTCTGTTCAGATGTACTGGACAGAAATTCATCTTTGACACTGGCACAACAACCACGTTACGAACCACATAAAAAAACACATAAGAAATAAATTAACCCACACTGTTATGTGGATTGCAGATGAACCCAATTGCAGACAGTATGCAAACACACAATGTTATAACAGAAAACAAAACCCACAAGGGGGCAAACAACACTGGTAGGCAAAATAAAGACTAACACTAGACTAAACTTTGACATTAAACTTATAGGCCTACAGGACCAAGACAGGATTTGACATGGCACAGGACAGCAAACACAAGGGGATCAAATAGGGAGAAACAGACATTGACAGCAGGTGACATAGATGAAGCAATGATGACAAAACGAAGGTAACAAGGGGTGGGGACAGAGAACGACACCGCAAACACACACAGCCCAAACACAAGGCCATGTGCCTGCACACAAAACAAGGATCTGTCATGATCCTGCCTCAAGAGTAGTACAAGAGGGCAGAATCATGACATACATATGTTAAATTAATACAGTATGTGCAAATTCACACACCTCAATTGAGAATTGAGTTTAAAACATTCACCTTGGCGAGCGGTATCTGCGTAGCCTGCGCCCAGAAGGAAGGATCTCGAAGCAGGAATGGAGGAATCGAGACTGGTCTGAATATATTAATAATGCCCTTTTCTTAAAAAAAAAAAAAAAAATGTGAATAGCTCTTGTATGTGCTGTTTTTGGCCGATGATCTTATTTGCTTCATTGATTACTCGTGTTAGTTTTTTTCTTCTGTTTCACTGTAATACCATGAAACAATATTATAAGTTAAAACACTTTCAATCATTGATCTAAGAAACATGGTTAAGAGCCTCCTTTCAATGTCAAAATTTATTAACTTCCTAAGTAGACTCAAACGCTGTCTAGTTTTCTTATGTAGCCCATAAAATCCAAAAGGAAAGTTTATCATCAATGCTTGTACCACGATATTTTGCTCTATCTTTACGCCTTTTAACATTATTACAATATATTCCTATTTAACACAGATGTCATTTGCTAATTACATAAACTATAAGCTCAATTCATAAGTATATATATATTTAGAACATGTATAAATATAAATATATATATAAATATATTGATCAAATATAATTTCAGATTTAAATAAGATAACGTTACATGCAATATGCACAAGTATAAATGTAACGTAGTAATTCTTGTTGGAATTTTATTATTATTATTATTATGATTATTATTAATATGATAAGTTAAATGATTGTGCACACAAATTAGGGTTTGGGCCTAATGTTAAGGTATTTTGACGAACATTAAGTTAACAACACCAACGTAAGACCGCGTCGCCTGAATTCACAATGATATTAACACGTGTACGTACTGTTGATTTATACCAATAACATCGGAATATAACGTTAAACGTTAAAAAGGCAAACCAGAGGACCCCTGTATAGTAACATTATTGTTAAACTGAGGAAAAAAATAGCTAATTTGACCCCTTCCTCAATTAAACGAATAACTAAACGCTTAATAACATGAATTATTGACACATAATGCTGCAAATTTCACTTTTATGACTTTAAAGTCTCAAAACATCACTTACCTGGACGTACACAGTCGTGAGGAAAGCAGAAATGCCGCCCGCTGCATTTGCCCGTGCCCGCGTCTCAGTCAACTTCGCGCCGTACAGAGCCCGTCAGCGCCGTATAGTCTCTCCACCAATAGGAGGGAAGATGCATAGCAACCTGAGGTGTGGAACCGCGCATGTCTGCCGCACTTGATTCCAGGATTCCTGTGTTTTCCCGCGTATATGCCAAATGTTTACCACACGTCGGTGTTTTCACTGTGTGCCATAGCTCAACCACATATGGTTCTCATGTGTTCGTTGTTATCTGGGCCATATACCTCAAAATGAGTTGTGAACCAAAAGTGCATTTCCCGCAGATTTTAAAGTTATGGCAGAACAAATATGGCCACAATTTGGCCCATATCTGTTCAGCCAAGCCACATACTAGGCCATATGTGCCAGATAATACCCACATGTGGCCCAAACGTAACTGCTATCTGGTATATATATATATATACACTCACCGGCCACTTTCTCAGGTACCCCATGCTAGTAACGGGTTGGACCCCCTTTTGCCTTCAGAACTGCCTCAATTCTTCGTGGCATAGATTCAACAAGGTGCTGGAAGCATTCCTCAGGGAGTTTGGTCCATATTGACATGATGACATCACACAGTTGCCGCAGATTTGTCGGCTGCACATCCATGATGCGAATCTCCCGTTCCACCACATCCCAAAGATGCTCTATTGGATTGAGATCTGGTGACTGTGGAGGCCATTTGAGTACAGCAAACTCATTGTCATGTTCAAGAAACCAGTCTGAGATGATTCCAGCTTTATGACATGGCGCATTATCCTGCTGAAAGTAGCCATCAGAAGTTGGGTACATTGTGGTCATAAAGGGATGGACATGGTCAGCAACAATACTCAGGTAGGCTGTGGCGTACAACGATGCTCAATTGGTACCAAGGGGCCCAAAGAGTGCCAAGAAAATATTCCCCACACCATGACGCCACCACCACCAGCCTGAACCGTTGATACAAGGCAGGATGGATCCATGCTTTCATGTTGTAGACGCCAAATTCTGACCCTACCATCCGAATATCGCAGCAGAACTCGAGACTCATCAGACCAGGCAACGTTTTTCCAATCTTCTATTGTCCAATTTCGATGAGCTTGTGCAAATTGTAGCCTCAGTTTCCTGTTCTTAGCTGAAAGGAGTGGCACCCGGTGTGGTCTTCTGCTGCTGTAGCCCATCTGCCTCAAAGTTCGACCGTACTGTGCGTTCAGAGATGCTCTTCTGCCCACCTTGGTTGTAACGGGTGGTTATTTGAGTCACTGTTGCCCTTCTATCAGCTCGAACCAGTCTGGCCATTCTCCTCTGACCTCTGGCATCAACAAGGCATTTCCGCCCACAGAACTGCTGCTCACTGGATGTTTTTTTCTTTTTCGGACCATTCTCTGTAAACCCTAGAGATGGTTGTGCGTGAAAATCCCAGTAGATTAGCAGTTTCTGAAATACTGAGACCAGCCCTTCTGGCACCAACAATCGTGCCACGTTCAAAGTCACTCAAATCACCTTCTTCCCATACTGATGCTCGGTTTGAACTGCAGGAGATTGTCTTGACCATGTCTACATGCCTAAATGCACTGAGTTGCCGCCATGTGATTGGCTGCTTAGAAATTAAGTGTTAACGAGCAGTTGGACAGGTATACCTAATAAAGTGGCCGGTGAGTGTATATATATATGTAAGCAATAAGATACGAGAGGCTGTGCTGATCGTGAATAAGTAACGGCTCAAGGGCTTTGTTAGGCACGATGCGAAGCGGAGTGCCTGCAGACCCCTTGAGCCGTTACTTATTCACGATACAGCACTTGCCTAAAGATATCTTATTGCTTTTATAAAACGGTTGCCACACAATATTTAAGTAAAAAACAATGTTAGTGCAACTTTCTTGAAGTAAAATCACTAAAAGCTTACCTTCCGCTGGAAAAAAATAGTACCCGAGTGTGAACAGCAACAACGTTCCAGTGTGTAAAATGCATGAAAGCTCAAATAAAAACAACATAGAACCGCAGTGTTGCGCAGCGATCAATAGAACCGTTGGGTGAAGCGGTCGTAGCCGTGTTTATCGTGAATAAAGCACAGCTCTTGACCAATCAGAATCAGAGGATTCGAACTAACCGTTTTATAAATATATATATACACAATGTTATATATATATATTTATATATATATATATATATATATATATATATATATATATTTGCATGGTCCTCGAATGTGTTCACCATTATCAGCCTTTTCACCGTTTGTATCACTCCGCTTATCTGTGTTTGTCCAACTTGCATCATTAAGCCAGAAGGTGGTGACAAGTAACTGTCTTTATGAGTGCACAATTGTACTTTAACTTAACAGATTAGTGCCAAAAATATTGATTAGCTAACCTTAGAAAGAACCTAGTTGCTGAAACCAATCTTTAATGCTAATATATAAATCACTCCTTTTTCTCTGGACACAAAAGATTGCACTGGTGTTTGATTGAAATAACATCTATGTAAAATAATCCTTGAAAGAGTTCTCATTAAGGCCATTCCTATATGAAATTTGTGATTGTATTGTCAACAATAAGCAGAATCATTCTGCATTTGCATCCAAGCGTGGATCATTCATTTCAAAATCCTCATTCTCATATTTAAGAATCTGTAATATTTATGCTGCTGTCCACTGACATGCTTTTAAAGCTATTGTTTTACCATTTTTATTATCTTCAAACACCTTAAAATGCACAAATGTAGGTCTGAGAAGTCCACATTTTCTCGGGGGATGCCCTGAACCCCCTTGACTACCTCACCTTTGCATGTGTGTGACTGTGTGGTAATGTGGGCTGGTGTGGTTATAGTGCCAGGGATGTTTTTTCTTAACCAGTCTGCCCCCGCATATAGGCCTGCAATATACATTATTCTCTGTATTGAATCATGTTATCTATTACCACCCCAGCCCCTGATGTTTCGGGTTCAGCCCCTGATGTTTTTAAAACCTAGAAATGCCCCTGGGGTAGGGAGTAGTGCTTTGAGTGGAGATGCATTTGTGTCCCTAATCAAACACACCTGATTCAACTCATCAGGTCATTAACCCATGTGATTAGGAGCTAATGAGTTGAATCAGGTGTTTTTGATTAGGGAGACAAAGTGTGCGGCCAGGAACAGGGTTGGGAAACACTGGCCTAGGCAATCTTTGTGGCAATTCTAATTCTCAAATCCTTGAAGATTTCTTTGCCATGAGTTGCCATGTTGAACATCCAGTGGTCAGTATGAGACTCAAAGTACAAATTTTAACTGCTCTAATAAAAGATACGCAGATTTCTATGGTCCTGTCAAGCAGACAAAAAGATGAATGAATCGCTCACGACTCCTCAGGAAGCTTCCTCGCTCCTCATTCCTCATGGTGCAAAAGAACTTAGATGTCCTTCAAGATGGCTGAACGGAGGAGCAAGGAAACATATATTTGAGTATTGAAAAGCACCCTTGGTGTGAAAGGACCTTTACATTTGCCATAAACAGAAATTTTATAAAGAATGTATTATAAAACAAAACCAGCCCAGCCAAGAGAGTCAGAGAACAAGTAATGCAATGCATTACTTTGCATAAAAAGTAACTTTTTTATGGAGTAGCTCAATATTGTAAAAAAAAACATTACTTTTTATACTTCTACTCAAAAATAAGCTGGTACATTAATCAAGGGGTCAGTTCATGTCCATGTTAGAAAGTGTTTAGAAGGGAGTGAGCATAAGGTTAGGTTGCTTGTTTCAGCATGAACATTAAGAAAGACATGCACTGTTCAAAAGTGTTAATTTGTAGCAGTTTTTATTAAATCAGTGTAAAAATACAATCAAACTCATTTGGGTACAAAATCATGAATCAGTGGTAGTTACAAAATTATTAATTGGTTATCGCAAAAATAAATAGTATTTGTATACTTGGTCCCTAAGTTGCATCTGGGTCCGGGTGATACACACACACACACATTCCCACAAGTCATAGCCATTGAATGGCTTACAGTACATATTGTGCATTGCTTGAGCAGAAAGTTACACAAAAATACAAAATCTCTCTGCTGCTCCTTGAGAAAACCCTGAATAAGTGGCAAAAACATTAAGAAACTGAGGTAATGTTCAGTTTCTCTTAATATTGATGCAATTTTTGTGGCATTGGAAGAAAGCAGCAAGTCGTAAAATGTGTCATTTGTTTATAAACCACAACTGAATTTTGTGTTTTTATTGCATACTGTGTTTTTGGTATTTCATTCTTCAATAAATCACTTAGATCAGGGGTCCAATCTGCTCCTGGAGGTCCACTGTCCTGCGGAGTTAAGCTCCAACATACCTCAACACACATGCCTGGAAGTTTCTAGCAATTCACTTGAAGGCAAGCCTGCAACCTTAGCCGAAAAAAGCGCAAACGCCTGCTAATGCTGCGGTAGGCAGGGAATGGATGTTTTAATGGATGACAATGGAGAGGCATCAATACGCTGAATAAAATGCTTTTGTGAGGAAATAGCTTATTAAATGAGTCGTCAGCCCATCGGCTAATCTTCAACATATTTGCAGTTAAACATTGTTTTGGATTGATCTATTTTTAGAATATACACTGAAAGAAATGCTGTTTTATAAGAGAAGTCACGGACAATTGCGCGACAGGTATGATTCAGTTCACGGCATTTCTCATTCATTTCTATGGCATCTACAAACAGTGATTTACTGTTGCAGCTCAGTCTCATCCCAATTCGTCATATAACTGACGTCTTGGGACGTCTTTTGACCATTCGTCAATATGTGCCTTTTTAGGGCCCCCTTAAACGTCGGTAGATGACGTTATCGGATCCTAACTCTACCCCAGACCTAAACCTAACCCTAAACCCAACCCGTCATCTAACTGACGTTAAAGGTAAAGCGTCAGTTGTATGACGTCCCGGGATCGTCATCTACCGACGTTTAAGGGGGCCCTAAAAGGCATATATTGACGAATGGTCAAAAGACGTCCCAAGACGTCAGTTATATGACGAATTGGGATGAGACTGTGTTAACTGTTGCCAGAAATTCAATGAAGTCAAGGCTGTAATGGGATTGGTTATCAAGGCACACGTGATCCAAGTTAGCCGTTACACTTTCTCCAATGGTAGAGCCACGGACCCTCGTATCTTCCAATAATAAGACCATCTATGTTTCTAGTATGCCTAAGATCTTGATCGGCTGGTTCAGGTGTTTAATTGGTGTTGGAGCTAAACTCTGCAGGACAGTGTCCCTCCAGGAGCAGGATTGGACCCCTTATTAAATTAGATTATATAGAGTGGTGCAGGTATGACATCACTTTGTAGGCCAAAACATGGAAGCAAGTTAGCATTTGAGCACTTTGTATATCGTTTCAGAAGTCAACAGGTTTTTTTGAACGGGGTTTTGGTTAAATGGCTGAAATAAAGTCAAGACACTTTGCCTTTTTATTCTATGACATCCAATAAATCTGTGATTCTTTTAAGCTGTAAAGTGTCTTGAAAAAGGCGTTTGCTAACAAGTGGCTAAATGCGACTACAGAGGCTGTCGGGGAGATTAAACATAATCACGGTGAACAGGTAAACTCAGTGCGCATTTACAGCATTGTTATGCTTATAATTGTGCTCTTATATAAACTAAACTAGCTTAAACGTTCTAGGAAAATGATTTTAAATAAAAACGGAAAAAGTTGTCAGAAGCTTAGCGATGGTGATGTTGAAATTGGAGCGACAGTAGCCATGTTTCCATCCACTTTTCAATCGAATTATCTGAAGTTTGGTTAAAAAACTCATGCGAATAAAGCTGGTGAAAGTGTGTTTCCATCCGACGGCTTTAAAGCGAATACAAACCTGTACGTAATGACGTCACATGCTGTTTTGCGATCAAATTCGTATATCGAATTGATTTGAGACATTTTAAGGTGTTTCCATTCATTTTCGCACTGAATCAGACATTCAAGAAAACTTTTGCGAACAAAGTTTTGTTAGACAAAACGGATTCGCCATCTACCAACAAAATGATCAATATTTCACAAGTTGTAGACTAATAATGCTTATGTGCCAGCTGATAGCGACATATGTATGGGATCATGTATATGCGAGGCGGTTGTTAGCCTGAAGGGGTTGTATTCGCTATAACAACCGCCTCGCCATACATCATCCTGCTTATTACATATAAATCAACCAAATAAATAAAATAAATAAATAGTTTGACACAAAATATTGACTTAAAAACGAGTTTATTGATTTAAAAACAAGTATTGCTTCTGCTAAAGAAAATAGTCCGTTCCGTCTCTGAACTGCGTCGATGGCAACGGTGTGTTATACTTAGCAGCGCCGCAGTCTGTTAACAAGAAATAACAGACCACATTCTACATTACAACTCAACCAAACCACGTAAAAACAAGCAAAACTAACCTAAGAAAACAACGACGCTATAAACAAAGGGCCTAAAACTTAATCGCAATTCTTTATTTATTCGGTAAATAACGTTTCCATCAGCTTTTATCGGCATTAGCCGTATATCGATCAGAGAGAAAATCCGATGAGACCGAACGTATTTTCATTTGAGTCGATATTCATGAAATTTCATCGAATTTTACTGTTTCCATAAGGTATTTTTCATTCAATATCACTTAATTAGGATAAAAAACGTGTCGAATGGAAACATGGCTATAGACTACATTTACATGCAGCCAATTTTCGGTTTATGGTCGGGTTAAGGTCACTTTTCGGGTTTCTGAAACATTAGGAATAACCCGTTTACATGCGAGCAGAGAGTTTCTCCTGTATACATGGAATTGCAATATCCCGATGTAAACGGCGACACGCGGTAAGCATCTAGACGTAGGGACCTTAAGACGCAATACGCAATATGCAAAAATTTGGGTTAGAAAAGGGGTACCCCAGGTATAATATCCCAGTTTTTAAAATCAGGGATATGAGCATATGAGGTTTTTGCCGGTGTTGCTAATATCTTGGTTTTGAACGGGTTATTGGCTGCATGTAAACGTAGTCTGTGTTGTAGTTCGTTTATAGCCTCCTTTAGCTATTAACTTCTGGCGACTGCATTTAGGCTTCAAAATTCATTAAAAGTTGTGTTCATCTGAGATTATTATGATGGACAAAACCTAGTATCATACATTTTTGTTGACCACAAAAATTATAATCCAAAAGCTTATTGGGTTTTTGTCAAGGGAACCAGTGTGATGCGAACTGCCATTTGGCCTACAAAGTGACATCATACCTGCACCACAGTACAAATTCATGACCTATCGAATCAACGGCAATTTGTTCTTTGACAGATAAAGATACAAACTGCAAAGGCATTTGTACAATAATGTAAAGTTAGACTAAGCGAGGAAATAAAAGTTCAGAATTAACGTTTGTCTATGAGAAGGCAATACTAACAATAGGCTTTATATAAATATATACATTTCTATCTGAAGACATTCAGAAAAGGACACACTTTCATTCTCAAGAAAACATTCCTTTACATATAGTCCACCAAACTATTTTCATGCAGTTTTAAAGTCTTCTGTCCAATACACTCCATTCATTTTCACAGTTGTGCAACATAACTTAAAATATCTAGATAAAAACATCCAGTTTGTGCTGCGTTAAACATTAACATCATAAACTCAGCATTGAGATATCAGGGCTTTTCCTGAATTAACTCTGACTGTTGGTGAAGATGATTGTGTGTCCTAGCTATTCATAATAAAGGTGCACCACGTATTTTTTTCCATTTAAAGTTTTAAACCTAAATGTATTATAAGCTATTTTGGCAAATATGTTTAAAATGATGTACCATGAGATGAAGACTCCAGTCTTGTCAGTGGCCTAGTAAAGTGGATACAGTAATAAGGCTGGTTGCAGATCACATGACCAGCTGAATAATACAAACAAAAATACTCCTCCAGAATAGAAATACATGAATGGATTTAGAAATAAATGAATGCTATTGAAAAAAATTTTTTTTTTTTTTCAGAACCTGAAAACTTTTCCTTTTCCATCCACACCCATTGGTGTCAGATTCAGTATAAAGTCCCAGACCATTGTCATATCAGCCAGTAAAACAAAGAAAAATCACTTAGTGCACCTTCTGATTTTAAACGTATACACTGTTATGTCAAAAAAGGTAATTAGTAGAACTACTGTGAAAAAAAAAAATGCTTTGTGCTAACATAGTTATATAATATTACTCTTATGGCTGTGCTGCCTTATTATAGGTGAAGTTTAAATACGATTTTAACAATGTTAATGTACAAAAAACATTACTATTATCAAATTGAATTTCAGCCTGAATTGCTAGTGTGTACATCGGTTTTAAAATTACTTATTTATTAAATAAACTACAGGTTAAAAGTTTGGAAGAATCAAGTTTTTTAATGTTAAAAAAAGTCTCTTTTTAAAACATTAAAAAAAATTTTTTTAATGTTTAAAGTCTTTTTCTGCTCACCAAGGCTGCTGTTATTTAACTAAAATACAGTAAAAAAATAATACTGATGCCCAATTATTAACCATGGTTCTTATTATTATTGGTTTTGAAAACCGGTTAATATTTTTGTGGAAGAAATTATACATTTTATATTTTTTTGATAAATAGAAAATATTTTGTAACATTATAAACACTTTTGATGAACATAGATTACAATAAGAAATGTTTTTTGAGCATCAAATCAGCATATTAGAATGATGAAGGATCATGTGACACTGAAGGACGAGTAATGATGCTGAAAATTCAGCTTTGATCACGGGAATAAATTACATTTTAAAATATATGCAAACATTTATTTCAGTTATCACATAAATGCACCATTGGTGAGCAGTTTGTAAATCTTAATCATTGCAAACTTTTGACAGGTAGTATAACACTGTATAGTTATAACATGAAATCCTGAATAACTCAGAATTTATCCCAAAGTAAACTTAAAGCTCTATATGTGCCGTTAAGACACTAAATACTCTGAATCTTCCCCCAAAAACAAAACCTTACAAATCCACATGCAAAAACAAGATTTTCCTTTGTGTGAATGTCTATAACAAAGTGCATTGAAGTGTAGTCAGACACCTTAGGATGCACAGGTTAAGTCACCTTAATAGAGGGCTTCCTGTGCACACAGAGAAGAGTGACGTATGGCACCCGATAAAAGCCCATTTCTCGCTGGGCCAGAATTTGACAACCGGACCCTGCTCTGGAGCCTCAGACGCCGCGTCAAAATAAGCAAAACAAACACATCCCAGGTAGGACGCCAGGCAGATCAGGGATATGCCTATAAACAGATGCATAAAGGGGAGAAATGTGCAGCAGATTATACATTATAACAACAATCAAATAATAATAATTACTGGGTTTTTATATGTACAATGGCTATCAGACCAAAAATCTGTACAGTTATATGGACAGAACATTTTCAGTTTATAAACATTTCAGAATCTTCACTTTTGGGTAAAGACTACACTAAATTCTACATTACACAAAACTTTACACTAAATTCAGAAGTAAATTCTACACTACTTTTTTTTCACTCAGAAACTTAAACACACATAATAATTACAAAGACATGCAAATAAAACAAATTTTGCAGAAGAAAGACTGAACCATTTTTTTCTTTGACTATTTTTCTTATACTATTTTTTCTAAAAATTATTCTTACAATCATTTACAACTTAAAAAAGTACAAAAATAAATACTTTAGAGAAAACAAAAAGTTGAATAGGTATTCTGTATTACATTTATTAAAGTACATCAGTGTTATTTTTATATCATTTTAGACACTATTTTATTTTAAATTAGTGCTGTCAACAATTAAAGTATTTAATCGCGATTAATGACATTAATGTCATAGTTAACTCACGATTTAATCGCACATTTTTATCTATTCTTAATGTCTTTTGATTTCTTTTTGTTACATTTTTTTCTCATGTTAATGCTCTTATCAACATGGAAAAGTGGATTGGCTTGTTTAGTGCAAATGTTTTTTTTAATTATTATTATTGAAAATAACATTGGAATAGTGTTCAATTTCACTCTAACATATATAGCCTAAACCAGTGGTTCTCAACTCAAGTCCTCGCAACCACTGCTCTGCATATTGTGCATGTCTCCCTTATTTAACACACCTGATTCAGATCCTCAGCTCGTTCAGGATAGACAGATAGTCTATCCTAACGAGCTGAGGTCTGAATCAGGTGTGTTAAGTGAGAGACATGCACAATGTGCAGAGCAGTGGGTCGCGTAGGACTTGAGTTGAGAACTCCTGGCCTAAACAATCTCTCACACAATGTAACACTGTCCATCAATAAAAGGGTGAAAGAAATACTGACGAGGTCCTGATATTGACGAGGGGGTGGAGAATTTGCATCATTTGTGTGTGTGTGTGTGTGTGTGTGTGTGTTTGCTTGGCCATCATCAAGTGGTGTTTCAGGCTGGACGTGCTGCGATGATGATAGCTCAGTTCATAATGACAAAACATACAGATCGCTTTGGTCTTGTCAATGGGACAATTTGGCAACTTTTTAAAAGTAAACTTTACATTCAGAATCTCATTGGCATCCATTTCGGCGTCTCGCGCTCGTCATCCACTCAAAACATAACGTTACTATTTGGCCGGCTCGCAAGCTGAAACGAGTGTGTGCGGCACAAAACGGCCTCGCGCTGCGCTCTGAAACCCATTCATGTCAATGGCTTGCGCCGCGCGAGGACATTTTGTTGCTTTGCGGGATCTAGCTAGACCGGAAACAAAACAACAGGCACTGACGCACACACTCGTTTCGGGCTTGCGAGCCGGCTTTGAGTGGATAACGAGCACCGAGACGCTGAAATGGATAAGGATGCATGCCACGTCCTGTTGCAAAAGTATGTGAAAAAATGACAAAGTTTGCTAGGACAAAAACAGTTAATCACGCAGATAAAAAAAATTAACGCCATTAAAATGGGTTTGCGTTGCGTTCGAACTGAGCAGCCCTATTTTAAATTAATTATCATATAATATATATATATATAAATACTATAATTTCTATAATTTTTTTCTGTTTTCATTTTTGTATTTTCTGTTTTCATTTTCATTTTAGTTAATGTTTTTGTCATTCTGTTTTGACATTCTTATTATTTTTTGTTTTTAGAAATATGTCTATATCATTTTTCAGTTTCAGTTTTAATGTGTTGTTTTAGTGCATCACTTTCAACTAAATGAATAAGGTCACCTTGGCAACTAGTTGAAATAAAATGTTTTTTTATTTTTTACTTCAGATAAAGTAACAAAATAAACATGTTTTCATGGCTTTACTTCATGGTTTTAATGTTAGTAATATAATTTCTTAAACTGCATTAAACTGAATTGGTAATTTTCATTTACAAAAGTTTTTTTTTTTGTTTTTTTTTAGCTGGAACCCCTTTGACGTATACTAAATGTAAACTTTACTAAAAAGATTTTTTTTTATTTGAAGTTAATACTTCAATAAATTTAAGAACACATTCATGGTTGTTTAATGGTCATATGACATGCATTTGAAATTTTCTCGTTTCAAGATTTCATTTAATTAATAGCTACTTCCAAACCCCCCTCACTTTACTCACGAACATCAGTTTGGGAAACCCTGCTTTAAAGAAAAGGACAGAGTAAAGCAATGTCGCAATGTGTTGACAATGCTACACGGTGGCTTACTTGTATTTGCAGCACACTGAGCATGCACACTAGGTGCTGTATGTTGTGACAAGTGCACTTACCAGGCACAGTGTAGATACGGAAAGTTGACAGATGACCACATCTCACAGAAAATGCGATCACTAATCCGTAGCAAACGAGTGCAAAGTCCAGCCACAGACCCGAGAGCAGACCCAGCTTGAACACACGCAGGTTGTCGCACCTACAGGCATTATAAACACAAGCAGGATGTGTTTGATTAGCAGGTGCTACTGTTCATACTTACACTTCCTTTGAACAACAGAGTTATTATAGTATGAGCAACACATTTGTTACAGTATCTATTCATCTTCTTAACGTTAGTTAATAAAAATACAACTGTTCATGTTAGCTCAGGTTCATAACTTTAGAGTTTAATAATGTATTAGTGAATGTTTAAATTACCTAAGATGAATACATGCTTTAGAGGTATTTTTCATTCATTCAGTGGTTAATGTTAACAAATAGATTCTTATTGTAAAGTATTATTACTAAAACCATTTTTAACTTGAAATAAAATAAATAAAATAAAAATAATTTTCATTTAGTTTAACTTGATGTACTAAAATAACTAAATACATCAAACTATATCTATTTTCTGATATATCTATAAAAAATAAAATAATAATTAAAAAATAAATGTGTGTGTATATATATATATATATATATATATATATATATATATATATATATATATATATATATATACACACACACACACATGCTGCGTCCCAATTCGCCTACTTATACTACGCCCTAAAAGTATGTACTCTTTTTGTGAAGAAAAAGTATATACTTTTGAGTGTGCAGCAAAAAGAGTAGTCAAGCTTTGGGACATACTATCACGTCATCTTTAACAGACGGCTCTGTCGCGTGCTGCGTGCATCCTGTCACCGTAAACTGCCCTGTCAATCATCTTTGATTTCCTACCGTTTTCAGAGCACGTTCATCTGCCAGTCGTGGGTCTTTCATGCAGATACTCTCCTCGTGTTTGCAATTTGAATATAATGATGCATTTAAAAAGTAATGGCTAAACGTGCTCTTACAACGTTCACAATGCTGCTGCATATGCAATATAATGTGGACAACATTGAATAAATTCACTTTCGTCCGGTTAGATACTGATAATTAATCACTCAAACCTGTTTATCTAAACCTCTCTACACAGCCGCGGGACCAGCACGGACTCTGCACGCCCTCCGTGTCTGTAGTCCTTTAACACTTTTTACTCGTGTTTGTAGTTCTAACCGAATCCTCGTCCACCGCGCAATGGTTTGTGGGCAATATCAGCCGTTAGAGTGTGCACCGATCTACACTTCGGATTCTGACCGGAAATAGTAGACCATCCGGGTATCTTTGAAACACTCATTTCAACATACTAGGTTTTAGGACGTACTAATTCTATTTTCGAATACTATTTCAGGACGGATAGTATGCGAATTGGGACGCAGCAACACACTCACCGGCCACTTTATTAGGTACACCTGTCCAACTGCTCGTTAACACTTAATTTCTAAGCAGCCAATCACATGGCGGCAACTCAGTGCATTTAGGCATGTAGACATGGTCAAGACAATCTCTTGCAGTTCAAACAGAGCATCAGTATGGGGAAGAAAGGTGATTTGAGTGACTTTGAACGTGGCATGATTGTTGGTGCCAGAAGGGCTGGTCTGAGTATTTCAGAAACTGCTAATCTACAGGGATTTTCACGCACAACCATCTCTAGGGTTTACAGAAGAATGGTCCGAAAAAGAAAAAACATCCAGTGAGCGGCAGTTCTGTGGGTGGAAATGCCTTGTTGATGCCAGAGGTCAGAGGAGAATGGCCAGACTGGTTCAGAGCTGATAGAAGGGCAACAGTGACTCATATAACCACCCGTTACAACCAAGGTGGGCAGAAGAGCATCTCTGAACGCACAGTACGTCGAACTTTGAGGCAGATGGGCTACAGCAGCAGAAGACCACACCGGGTGCCACTCCTTTCAGCTAAGAACAGGAAACTGAGGCTACAATTTGCACAAGCTCATCGAAATTGGACAATAGAAGATTGGAAAAACGTTGCCTGGTCTGATGAGTCTTGATTTCTGCTGCGACATTTCGGATGGTAGGGTCAGAATTTAGCGTCTACAACATGAAAGCATGGATCCATCCTGCCTTGTATCAACGGTTCAGGCTGGTGGTGGTGGTGGTGTCATGGTGTGGGGAATATTTTCTTGGCACTCTTTGGGCCCCTTGGTACCAATTGAGCATCGTTGCAACGCCACAGCCTACCTGAGTATTGTTGCTGACCATGTCCATCCCTTTATGACCACAATGTACCCAACTTCTGATGGATACTTTCAGCAGGATAATGCGCCATGTCATAAAGCTGGAATCATCTCAGACTGGTTTCTTGAACATGACAATGAGTTCGCTGTACTCAAATGGCCTCCACAGTCACCAGATCTCAATCCAATAGAGCATCTTTGGGATGTGGTGGAACGGGAGATTCGCATCATGGATGTGCAGCCGACAAATCTGCGGCAACTGTGTGATGCCATCATGTCAATATGGACCAAACTCCCTGAGGAATGCTTCCAGCACCTTGTTGAATCTATGCCACGAAGAATTGAGGCAGTTCTGAAGGCAAAAGGGGTCCAACCCGTTACTAGCATGGGGTACCTAATAAAGTGGCCAGTGAGTGTATATGTATATATATATATATATATATATATATATACACACACACACACTAGAAATAGAATAGATAGTATCTCAATGATACTAATTTAATGCCACACAAGTCAAATAGTGCAGCTTTTGGAAGATGTGTACTATTACTCTTATAAGTTATTGCACTCATGATTATATCTAGTACACCTGATTTAGCATTGGATAAAACGGCCAACAGCCTGTTTGCTTGACATTAAATAACTGTAAATGATATTGTTTCACCAGAGAGATCTTAGTCACGATTTTTCCCAGATGGGATCAAGCTGTTAATTTTCTGATAATTTTCACAGTCCTGCCCACACACAACCATGGTGGCTAACGGATGAATGTTTCTTGCACAGCCATAATTACAGACAGCCGTGGAAGTGTTGTTATTGTTTATTAAAACTAAAACTATTTGAATTGACGAAAGTGATTTTTAATAAAGCTGAAATTAAATCAAATATAATTATTATTAAGGTGTTAGTGAGGTTGTTCTTTGTAAAACTGCAAACATTTTTATATGACAATGTATTTTCTATTAAAGTAAACAACTGCATTAGATACGATGGAACAGACACAAAGTCCAAGCTATTTAGAAGACAGATAAGGTATAAATTTAACATACCCTAATATATATATATATATATATATATACATACATACACACATATACAGTACATCTACATTTAAGAAACATTTAACAAAATTCTTTTTTCGTTTTAATTCTTGTAAATAGAGAAAGTTGAACTTTTAAGAGTTGTCATGCATTAGTTCCTAGTTCAGTTCCTAATGTAGAAGCACACGGTGATCTGTTGTACATAACTACAACTTTGCTGTAAGGTGAAGCTACATCTAACCGGTCTGAACGCAGAGAGAAACGCTATCAGGAAAACCACAGCAGTGCATCTCATTTTCAGGAAGCCACTGATAAGTCTGTTTATTCATCTACACAGCAAAGCAAATGAACTCTTTGCATATCTGGACAGGGTTTCCTGAGGCCAGAGGATTTCAAGCATGTGTGCTAAAGAACAAATTTCACATTGACTCTCTTTAAAAACAAACGCAAGGGTCAAGTCGACAGTTTGGAACTTAACTTAAAGAGATCGCTCACCCAAAAATAATTTACCCACCCTCATGTTGTTCCAAACCTGTATAAATGTATTTGTCCTGTTGAACACAGAGGAAGATATTTAGAAGAATGTGAGAAACTGAAGAGTTTTGGGGCACCACTGACTTACAATATTTGTATTTCCTACTATGGTAGTCAATGGTGCCCCAAAGCACATGGTTACAAACTGTCTTCAGAATATCTTCTTCTGTGTTTGACAGAACAAAGAAATTTAAACAGGTTTGGAACAAACTGAGGGTGAGTAAATCATAATTATATGAACTATCCCTTTAATAAACTACATTTTGGATGTTCTGAAGAAAATGTGAGAGGCCCAACCTCTAGATGAGTCCCTTGTTTAATGTACACCTATGGTATCTTATTTTATTTTGTACCTATTTTATAGTCTTCCAGGTGCAAATGATAAGTCAGGGCTCTTTCACCCATTGTGAAAAAAAAGTCTGCTTAACTCTATTGAATGTGCACTTGTAGTGTAACTGAAATCTTAAAATTATATTTAAAAAAAATTGCAGATACTATATAATTAATTAAATAAAAGGCCACCTAATTTTACTTAAACAAGAGTACACTTTATTATCTATATCTCACACTTAAGTACACTTTTAATAAGAGCACTTCTTAATAATGTCAAATTAAAAGTTTTACTTTAAAGGTGCAATATGTGATTCTCAACAGAAACATTTTTGTTAAGCTGGTTGAAAGTCTCCTCATATCCTGATAGCAATCACTATTTTAAGCAGAATAAATGTATTTTTATAGATTTATATTATCTGTGGAAGGCATAGGACAATCAAATGTTTGTTTAATCATTGCATTCGGTTCCAAATGAAATGATAGCATGCGTTTCCTATCAGTCAACGTGTGTTTAGCATACCACTGCGCAGCCTGTTCACGCAGACATCTTAATGTTGGCTACTTTTTAGGACTAGGTAAACTATATTTTCATATTCAAAAATTAATTCTCATTTTACGAACCCGTTGGGCTATGCTGTTTTCCGTTGATGAATGAATGGAAGATTGTAGCGCGTAACCGCGCATCTCATCGTATAAATCGCAATAATCTTTGTGCTTTGTTACTATTTATATGAAACAAAGTCTCAGATATTCAAATTAGGTCAATTTTCTTACGAAATTCCAAAAAAGATAAATAGTGTATTGACGCTGTGGTGAGATCGCTCTGGCTCAGCTCAAGAGAATCAGCTGCGCGGATAATGCCAGTTACAGCGCGAAATAAACATGAACGAGCATCTGAAAGTGTGTTAAAAGATAGAGTACAACTTATCGAAATCCGTATCTTTCACATGGAATCGCTCAATCAGTATTTTCAACCGTGGAAAGACATCAGTAAAAGGCGTGTAAACAAGTGTAATGTAACACTAAAATTCAATTAGGTGTCCAAAAACACTTACTTACTTTAAAATACATTATTTTCATAATAAGAGACTGTACTCTTTAAAAGTAAGCTAAAGTGTACTTTTCACAAGAAGACGCAGCACACAAAACATGAGGGACAAGTTAAAGGGGGGGTTTTTTCCTGTCTCACATTTTTGATTTTAAATAGTGTGTAATGTTGCTGTTGGTGCATGAACAGTATCTGCAAAGTTGCAGCGCTGAAAGTTCAGTGTAAGCAGAGATATCGTCTTTTATAAACCAGGAAGTATAATTGCCTACAAAAACGACTGGATTTGGACTACAGCTGGGTTATGGTACGTCACTAACCCCCACATTTGCATCAACCACTCCCTCCGGAATATGGAAAAATAGGACATGCGCATATAGCTGCGTCATTGCCGAAGAGGAAGAGTTACAGGGGAGAGCTAACTTAGCCATGCCGTCTAAAGTGTGCTATTTTCATCCAGATGTCAGGTCTTCTGTGTTCGGGCTTCCTTCGGATGCTCTAGTCCGTCAACAATGGCTAACATTTATGTTTAATAATGTTTCTGACAATTACAATCGTAATTTAGCTCTTTGTGCGGCACATTTCACTGAAGACAGCTTCCTGAATCTACACCAATTCAATGCCGGATTACACAAGAAACTTTTGCTCAAACCTGAAGCTGTTCCAACGTTAAAACCAGATGCAGCACTTGTTGGGCAACAACCTGTAAGTAAGACTTAATCGTTTTAAATGTATTAGTATAATTTTAGACGTAACGTTAATGGTTTCGTTTTAGCAAGGACGTAAACAAATGCCATCGCCGTTTTTATAGTCACTTTGTTATGTTATTTCGGGTTTCTCTGACAAACGCGTACACTTTGAAGCTTAATTAGTAATCATATATATTTATTAAATGTATTTGCCAGGTATAGCTACTTTATGACGTAATTTTGCGATTTGTTCATAAACGCGATCAATGTCAACAGTGTTTGTTTACAATAGCCATTTATTTAGATGTTTTTTTAACCCTAACCCTAACCCTATAATTTGTATTAAATGTTTAATCAAGATAAAAACGTATGTCAAAAAGCTAACAAGCAGCATTAGCATTTTCAATTATAACAGGGTATCAAACTTCTTATGTAATAATAGAATAATCATAAATCAAACACGTACCATTCAGAAACGTTTTGTAACAAACGTGTTTGAGGAGGTTCTGACTGTCTCTCTTCATCGGCGCTTTCTGGGTCGATTCGGGCTCAAACTCGATACGGCAGTAAGCCTATCGACAGCATTATTTACATTGACCGGACCACATGCAACATTCTCCCGTACAGGGAAGGGGCGTGACGGTTCCGGACAACGCTCACTTCGCAGTTTAGCCAATCACAACACACCGGCACAAACTAACCAATCTGAGCCCATAAAGAGTTTCTGAGGGAGTGGTTTCATAGAATCAGGAAGTCAACCGGTCGTTCCAGCAACAGAGGTGAGCGCGGCTTACAATAAAGGTGAAATTTATGAAAAATAGGACTTAAAAAAACAAAACAAATAACGAATACATGTTGTAATACACCCCATAAACACAATTATGCAAAGAAAAAACGGACTAAACCCCCCCTTTAAGCGACCCATAGGATTATGGATTTGAACAAACCTCTAATTGTTGAAAAAAAAAAACGCTAATTTGAAGCTGGAAACCATGTTCATTCCTATACATTAAAGAGGCTACATGCGTTTTCCTGAAATTTAAACTCGCGACTGACACCTGTGGCCAAAAAACAGAACTGCTCTTCCTTTCTGCTCGCAGCGCGCGCTCATACGTGCACACTTCACAAGTCATCTGCTGCAAGGAGGTCAACATTATGTTTACAGAGGTATAAACATTCGAATACATATTTTGTTTGAGATAAGTTTTCAGCTTGCGAGTGTAGGCTAATTGCTGACTAGCAGTGGTGGCAAAGTGATCTGAAACGTTTAAAGCCTGGAACACACCAAGCCGACGCCAACGAACTCAGCGCTGATGAAAGCCGACTGTGTTGTCGCCTCTCGTCTGCTCTCGTCGGGTAAAAAGCTGCACTTGAACACACCGAGAGAACTACAGGCGACTCTCAGCTATAATGTGTGTTCTGCATCTGCGTGTACTGAGCCAATTGTCTATTTCTGCAGAAATATCAGTCTAAATTTGTCATTCAAAAATGAAAACTGACGCTGCCAGCTGCAGATACACATACCGTAAACAAAGCAGCGCTCAATCCTGCTAAACACTTTCTTTATTCCCACTCCGCCCATGTTAATATTGAAATATTCACCAAAGAACACACAGGTAAGATGACGTAACATAAGAACATCCTTCTATCTTTACCGTTTTGACTTCTTTGCTTGCTGTTTTGCTTTTATTCTCTTGCACTGACTCTTTCACGAAGCTGAACAGCCAATCAGAGTTCTCTCTTTACCCGACGCCGATTCAACATGGTCGAATCGGGCAAAACAAAGCCGACGAGGACTCATTTCAGCTGTCGGCTTGGTGTGTTCCGGGCTTAAGATGAACGCGCTGGACGTCACATCCGCAGAGCAGCGCGGGAAAATTCCGAACCAGACAAAAAATAGGAAAAATAGGATACAGGCTTATAGGTGCACCCACTGTATGAGCGGACAAGCTGTCAGTATGCTCATCAGGAGATGTTTGAGTCATAAATGGAAAAATAAAAAAGGGTATTGTTACGTTTATTTTGGGGAAAAGCTACATATAGCCTCTTTAAATCCAATTCATATTACAAATCCAATAGTCAAGACTGCTTTTTAAATATCCTTTACGTATAGGGACTTTGAAATATAAATAAAGACATATAAAGGCTATTTAAAGGGAGCGGTCACTGTGATTCAAAATGAACATGCACAGCAATAAATATGTAATGCGAAAATATGGAAAGCATGATGCTGAGTTTCAACAAGCGCACTGACCTCTTTAGCTCAGTGATGAGAGAGCAGTGCACGGGATTCCCAGTGTCATGAGAGAGATGGAGTTTATCGCTGGCTTGATGAAGGCCAGACAGGTGGTTATCCCTGAGAGAATGCCAATGACCATCTTAAACCTTGATCTAGAGACAAACAGGGAAAGACAAAAGGAAAAAAAACATGAAGAAGAGAAAGGCAGTGCAGAACGTTGTGCAGAATCACTATCGATCAAAATGTGTGTGCTTGTGGATATGAGAGCACACCTGTCTTTACGGAATATCCTGGGAAGATATCTCTTGGGAAACCACATGCCGATGGCACACATGAGCACCCACAGTATGGCCAGTTCATCCAGCATCTGCCCCAGGAAGCTCAGCGTAGCATGGAAATAAGTGGAGCCAATACCTAAAGAGCAGTCGTATGATTGTACATTAAAAAGCAGACAAAATTCTTTTCATTTAATTTTAAATAATGTAAAATTTTGGATTAAAGTGCTCCGTTCCAGCTGACTTCTCTTGAAAAGAACTACACTTTAGCATAGTGTTAATGCTAATCAGAGAGTACTGATACGTTTATTTTATATATATAATACAATAATGTTTTCGGACAGTTAATTAAATTTTTTTAACCACTATGTAGATCTTTATATTATTTTCAGAATTTACTTCTATTGTCTTATGGTTAAAGTGCGGTTAAATATGGAAATATGGTTAAAGCGTACTGTTGAATATCTTGACAAGCATTTATGGCAAACCAAAATATACTTTAATTTCAAATCTATTGAAACGTGCATCATGTATTTGTATTTGTAATGAATATATTAACTTTAAATGTAATCTTAAATAACACAATACAGTTATAAATACTGTTGGGCTGTGAAACGATTAATCGCGATTAATCGCATCTGAAATAAAAAGTTTGTGTTTTTACATAATATGTGTGTGTAGTGTGCATAATTATTTTGTATATATAAATACACAAATATGCATGTATATATTTAAGAAAAATGTGTCATTAATATCTCAAATATTTATATTTATATATAATATTAATTTTGTATGCAAATATTTCTTAAATCGTAAAACGATTAATCGTGATTAATCGCATCCAAAATAAAAGTTTGTGTTTACATAATATTATTATATATTTAAGAAAAATGTGTTATTAATATCTCAAATATGTTTATATTTATGTATAATATTAATTTTGTATAAATATATAAAGTATATACATGCAAATATTTCTTAAATATATATGCATTATTTATATATACAATTTATATATAAATAAATTGTAAATTTATTTATATTTATATATACAAAATAATTATACACACTTTTGCACTGTGTGTAACTGGGTGCACTGTGTGTAACTATTATATTATCTATATATATATATACACACACACACATGCTTATATATATTTAAGAAAATATTTTCATGCATGTACTGTATATAGATTAGGTTTATATATAATTTATATTATATATAAATATAAATATTTTATATATAAATAATATTTTTCTCTTAAATATACATGCAATTGTGTGTATTTATATATATATATATATACACAAAATAATTATACACAGTGCACCTATATATATTATGTTAATCGTTTCACAGCCCTACTACACACACATATATTATGCAAACAAAAAAACTTTTATTTTGGATGCAATTAAACGATCGATTAAATTGTCTTCACAGCCCTAAAATACTGTATTTAAAATCTCTCCATGTACTTAAGTAAGTTACTGTAGTCAACACATCAAAATAAGTCTACTTCTTTTTTTCCAGCTTATTAATGTGAAGCTGTAGTATACAATCTGTATAGTATAGCGCTAAATCAATGTGACTTGATTTTAGTTATATTCTTAGAAGATCCAAAAGCACATAATAATTTGTTAATTAAATCCCAGTCTTCAAAGTGTTCCTCCATCAACGCGAACAGTGCTGAATCATCTAAAGGTCTGTCCTGGATGAATTCAGCCATGTCTGTGTCTAATCCTTTGACTAAACTCACTGTATTATATGACGGCAAGGAGGACTTTGACTCAAAATCCCACCCGGATTAATCAAGTCAGCAGCTTCTTTTAGAGCGGAAAAACTCTGAAGACATTTGTACAGAGCAGTGTTTGTGCTGAGCTGGCTTCCTTCCCTATGTTGCTCCACAAACAGAACAGCCAGGGAGCTTTAAATACACCAGCGGTTTGTTGGGAACAAGTCACACTCTTGCACAAATCCTGGAAACCAATTTCCCAAGTGATTGTCTTAACCTTTGTGGTTACTGGACAGAGATATAAAGTAGCCTCAAATAGTAAAGAAAAGGAAGAAGCTCTGGTTGTCAGTAAGCATTGAGGGTGACACCAGTGTGAGAAGGGAAGCTTTTGTAAACCTAAAACTGACAGAGACATAGAGCTTTGTCTGTTTAAAATATGTTGCGCTTCACAAATGCTGACTTGTGAAGCGCTCGGGTTATGTGAAATATTAACACATCTTGCAGACGACCAAGTGAAAATGTGGTCTGTTAGGCCTTCTGTATAACTAAACAAAAAGCTCCAATGACAAGGGATCAACTCATGCTGTCCTTAACCCAGGATTAATGTCCTTTGTAACCCCGGATTAAGGTCATTTTTAACCCTGGGTATGAACCCCCTGGTTTCACAGACAAGGCTTAAGCTTTGTTCATGCAGTAAATCCCAACCTTTTGTTTTTGTGAACAGTAAACAGCTCACCCACATGGAAATCAAAGCTTTATGACACGTCAAATTCAGACTTGATAAACATGATGTCTGTGGGGTTTTGGTGAGCACTAAGCTTGGTGAAATTAAAGGATTAGTTCACTTTGGAATTAAAATTTCCTGATAATTCACACCCTCATGCCATCCAAGAAATTCATGTTTTTTGGGGGTTTTTGTCCAAAAATTTTTTTGAGGAAACATTCCAGGATTTTTATTCCGTATTGTGAACTTCAATGTTTATCAATGGGTTTAAAGGTCTAAACTGCAAATTTCAATGCAGCATCAAATGGTTCTACACTATCCCAGCCCGCAGGAATAAGGGTCTTATCTGAGCTAAAACATTGGTCATTTTCTACAATAATAAATGGATTTTAGCTGACGCTTCATCCAAAGCGAGGTCGGTAAAATTTTTTATGTTTTTAAAAGAAGTCTCTTCTGCTCACCAAGGCTGCAATTTTTGGATAAAAAATACACAAAAAACACAGTAATATTGTGAAATATTATGACAATTTAAAATTACTTTTTTATGTTAATATATATTAAAATGTAATTTATTCCTCTGAAAAAAGCTGAATTTTCAGCATCATTACTCCAGTCTTCAGTGTCACATGATCCTTCACAAATCACTCTAATATGATGATTTTATGCTCCAAAAACATGTATGATTATTATCCATGTTGAAAACAGTTTTTTACATTTTTATTTCAGGATTCTTTGACTGAATAGAAAGTTCAAAGAACAGCATTTATTTAATTAGAATCTTTTCTAACATTATAAATGTCTTTACTGTAACTTTTGATCAATGTAACTTATCCTTGATGAATAGAAGTATTGATTTCTTATTTATTTCCCCAAAAATAAAACACAAATTCTTACTGACCCCAAACTTTTTAAAGGGTAGTGTTTAATGTAACAAAAGCTCTCCATTTCAGATAAAAGCTGTTCTTTTGAACTTTCTATTCATCAAAGAATCCCTGAAATAAAAATGTAAAAAACTGTTTTCAACATGGATAATAAAAATCATACATGTTTTTGGAGCATAAAATCATCATATTAGAGTGATTTGTGAAGGATACATGTGACACTGAAGACTGGAGTAATGATGCTGAAAATTCAGCTTTTTTCCAGAGGAATAAATTACATTTTAATATATATTAACATAAAAAAGTCATTTTAAATGGTCATAATATTTCAGCAATATTACTGTGGTTTTTGTGTATTTTTTATCAAAAAATTGCAGCCTTGGTGAGCAGAAGAGACTTCTTTTAAAAACATAAAAATCTTACAGACCCTAAACTTTTGACCGGTAGTGTGTGTCAGAGGTTGCACGCCTCTGGAGCGATAGGGGTTAAGTGTCTTGCTCAGGGACACATTGGTGTCTCACAGTGTATTCGAACCCAGGTCTCTCACACCAAAGGCATGCGTCTTATCCACATTACCACCCTACTTTTTAACCACTGTGAGCTTGATGACTGAGTTAAAAATAAGTTGACTATTGAACAGCTGAACATAAGTTCACAAATAAAATATAGTGTTTAAATAGTCACTGAATTCATTCAGTGAAGACTATCCAGTGTATAGTAATATCTGTATAGCTTATTGTTTTTGTAGGGTATTTTTTTTCTATTGTAGTTGTCTATTGAGGGTGAGTTTGTTTTTCTTCTCTTTTTATTGTACTACTGAACGTTTCGACTCACTGTTGTTTGTTGTTGACAGTGAAACTGCTCTGAAATAACAGATTGAGGGGTTGGAGGTCACAAAGTTTTGCAGAAGTCTAGAACCGGCACTGAACTGAGACATACATTTTCATGTGATTTTTAAAAGTGTGAGGGCATTTCATAACACAGAACTGTGCTGTAATACTTAATATTTTACCGAGATAACGAATTTCCTCAGTAGCCCTTCCTGAACTGCTCAGCTATTTCCTGAAGACTAGCAATATTCCAGGAAAGGAGGAAGAACCAGTTGTGCTGAACAACCATACGTGTGTACCGTAAGTTACTTTCAGGTCACGGTCACTGGAAATAATAATGGATGAAATTTACCAACAACCACCAGTAGAGTCCATATGAGATAGATGCCACTGTTGAAATGTGTGGCGTACTGACGAAACAGACACATGAGGATTGGAGGCAAGACGAAAAACAGCACGTTGCTTATCTGAAAAGAGACAGAAACATGTTTGAACATCGTATTTGATGTAAACAGAGCACAGGAAAACAGTCCTAAAGTTGATAGACTTCGAACTGTCAGCCGCTCATATGTAAATGAGACAATATGGCACATGAAACAAAACAAAGAGAGTGCTGACGGACGTACCGTGTTATAAAATTCCGCTATTCCCGGATATATGAGATAATTCCCTTCACACCAATCCACCTCCGAGCTGCCAGCCTGGAGCTGATCCCAGAGATGCGCGTCCATCTCTGCTGCGCGTGCACTAGATGCGACCGTGACACTGGCTGAATGTCTTTACACAAAGCGCCGTCGACAGCTCTAACATACGCATGCGGCGACAGTTTGTTTTAATCAGTGACTCGTGTGTAGTCTTCTTATCTGAGCATGTCATCCTGCCAGATCTAGCCCGAGTCTAATCCAGCTCCCCTGTGTGTGCCGCTTTCTGTCCTTCACTGACTTGAACAGCAGTGGCTGGCAATAACAACAAATCAACATGTGATTCGCGCATGCGCAGAGAGATCTGCTATGCACTCGGCGCTCGGACAAAAATCAGCACTTTTTTATCTAGTAGGCGGCCTACTCTAGTTTTATTTAATATTCACATTTCATCAGCTGCTCAAGTAACTGTGTGGTCTATGGAATGCCTTCTTACATAAGAAACGAATAAACATAAATATGAAATGTGTATACTTTTATCTCCTTATTTATGAATAGTTATTCACTTGTATCTCCTTATTTAGGAATAGTTAGAATATTTGTATATTTAGTTGTATTTTTTCTCGAATTTGAGATCTGAATTTAAGCAATCAAATTCAACCAACCTAAATTTATTTTATCTGAAATTCTGTAAGTTGATTTTTTTTTTTTTTAAATCAGAATTTGTGAGCATTGAAAAAATGTACCATGTCCACACAGACGCGTTTCGGCCTAGCCATCATCAGTGAGTGTGATGCCGCTCACTCATGATGGCTAGCCGATGTCTGTGTGGAACATGGTAAATTAAATATTCATGAGATTCAACTTGAGAGTGCGGTTTTTTCTACTTTATACTAACATTTTTACTCAAAACTGTTCTTAGACAGTAAATGTAGCCTATTTATAAGGATTTTAAACACTCCAGTACTGTAGGTGGCAGTATGCACATGTCAGATCCCATCCCGCCATAAAAAGAAGAAGAATTTCGCGGCATAGATATCCATAATAAAGGCTAGAAGTCTTATGGCGGAGTCTCTATCATCATCTTGTCACATGAAAGTTTTTTTTTAAAAACATTTATTTACATAATACAAAAGTGAAAGGCTTTAAATCACAAACAAGAGCTAGAGGTTCAAGGATTGATACATATTATATCACATTGGAATTCAACAAGAAAGACAAAAAAATAAAAAATATAAATAAATAAATAATAATAATAACTTAACCAGAAAATTAAAAAAGGAAGTTTCATTTAAAAACAATACTCCCCACAAAAAAAATTATATTATCTTTTTTTACAAACACATGAAAAAGTTTTTACACATGCAAAGTCTTAGTAGCCTTTTTGTTACAAGAGGTAGATAAGGTTCTTGAAAGTGAGAAAAATTGGGGGTAACTCTCATAGTTTTACATTTATGGATAAAATATTTTGCAAGCAAAATAATTAAGTTGCAAAGAAAAAACGTATTCTCATCTTGCTTCTCAAAAATGAAAAACCCAAACAGAACATCTTTGAAGTAAAGCTCAAAGTCTTTAAATATAGTTTACAATGAATTGGCAAATGTCTTGCCAAAGTTTTCTGGTATGATCACAGTGCCAAAAAAGATGTAAGATAGGCTAGTCTCTGGTTGTGAATCACAAAAAGTACAGTTTACATCTATACTTAATTTAAATTTTCACAGCAAGCTTTCTGGCGGGCTCAGTGGTCCCTGATGTAAGATGAGTGATCAGCACGAACACAAATACTCTTATCTCGTTGAAATCTTGACGGATTTACAAACGGTTTGGTTTCTTACAAACGGTATTAATGTGGCTATAATTCTGGTCTGGATGATTATTTATTTATACACTTCTTATTCGGAAGTATTCAGTGTCATAACTACATCTCTGACGTTTATAATAAACCAAACCGTTTGAAAATCGGTAGAAAATTTAGCACGTTAATGATACGAGTGAGCGAGCTGCCTGTGACAAGATGGCCGCCAGGTGCGGACGTCGACTTCCATTGGCCAGCAGCGCGGACGAGACGTCTAGCCTTCATTATGGATATCTATGGGGGAAGGGACCGCCTTTTTCGCCTTTGATTGGCTAGAATACGGCGGGACCTTCCACATTCGCGGGAAAAAAAATCAAATGTTGTGCAGTGTTGCCAAGTCCGCTTATTGTAAGCGACTTTGGGCTTGTTTTTCTGTAAAGTCGCTTGCAAATATAGGTAGTCGCGGGTCGCGGTTTTTTGGGTTTGTTTTTAAAGTGAAGTTGCTTATTTGGGCTTGTTCCCAGCTCGGATATTTTCAATGTTATTTAAATGTAGGAGTTTGTCCTGTCTGTTCCCTCTCTCTCCCTTTCCCCATTCAAAGAGTTTTTCCCACCCACACCCTTCTTCTTATTGGCTCTGACCCAGATGGCAACGAGTACTATCCAATCAGAGGCAGAGAAGGGCAATCTTCTTTTTTTTCTGGTTAGGAAAACGTCAGTGAGTGACGTTAAAATGAAAAAACGTGCGAGTCTGGACCATCGCGACTGATAGTGACTGAACTGTAGGAGAGTATTATATATTAATGATATGTTCGATATTTTAGATATAGATATTATAATTTAAATTCTGTTTAACCCTTTATCTGTCACCCCATTTTTCGCATAGACATGAAAATCACTATTCAAATGGTTGTAATTCAAGAATGCTTTGCAATATTTGGTCTTGTGTTGAAGAAGACATTTGCCTAATTCTTGTAAAGGATTAAGTGAAGTATTATGAAATTATGAAAGTGAAACAGAAAAAGTTATAAGTTTGAGTTTATGAAAATGAACAATGTAAAACATTATTTCTATTTTTTATAAAATATATTACAAAATATATTTAACTCTAGAACTGCAAGAAAATGTAAGCCAAAAATCTGAAGAAGTTGTGTTCCAAATTTTAGGTTGATATCTCAAAAATGAGCTTCAGTCAGATTTTATTTGGGGGCAATACCCACACTAGATGGACAGCTAAGCTTCATTACAGAAGTAAAATAAACTGTACGTGTGCACAGTTTTACAAAACTGCGCACAGTTTACCAATCTGTCCACATGGATGTAATTGAAAAAAATATAATAAAAAAAATAAATAAAAAACTATCCGATCCGTCCCCACAGACTGTAAAACCGTGCAAACAGTTTTTTTTTCTCTCATCTAGGGGGGCTCCAAAGAAAAAGCTCTTTTACTGTCTATGAGAAAAAGTAGTTTGTTTTAGGCTTGTTTTCATGGTTGCTTATTTGTCTCGCGAGATCTGGCAACACTGATGTTGTGAATTTTTGCGCGCTCTAAAATTTGTCTGTTACTTCATGCTGGTTGTATCTTTGAGTGTAATCCTAAACTGAAGAAAATGCCGAACGCCGAAGTGCAAATGACAAATGGGCATTGTCCTGACGTGGAAAAAAAGAGTGAAGGTGCAGGTGGAGCAGGAAAACAATTTTCTCTGTTTTGTGACGAGCGTGGTTATTTGAACCAGGTCGAGTACATTCTGCAGCAGGGAAGGAGCAAAGGCGACAGAACAGGCACTGGAGTCATCTCTGTGTTCGGGACACAGGCGAGATACAGTCTCAGAGGTGAGACAAACGTGCTTCAGAAACACTTCATAGCTTTCCACTTCATGACAGATGATTATAAATTCAGGTTTACGAGAAAAACAGACAAGCATATGAGAAAAACAGACAAGCAATATGCATAAAAACGAGGGCAATGAATGTGTTTTCTTACGTTATGACCATCTTATTGATCTTCTGTACGCGAACCTATTTTATGCTACAGATAAGTTAACTTACCGTAATATATCCCCGTTGTGTTTCTCTAAATCAGAGTCATGTATTAAAAACTGGAATGGAAAGTAACTGGTTAGCTAATCAAAAATATGTAACATTTCGGGGCCTAAACATCAATAAAAAACGTTCATTTTAAGTAAACTGCCATTTTCAACGATTAAAATGGAACTCATTAATAAAGAGTGACTTAAAGGAAAAGTTCACACAAGTTCCCGAAACCCGTAAGTCTTTCATTTTCAACTTTGCAACACAAATTTAGATGACTTTTTGATGAAATATAAAGCTTTGACGCTAAAATAGTTCATTTAAAGAGATTGTAAAAATAATTCATGAATTGAGCGGTTTAGCCCAAAATGTTCTAAATAAATCTCTTTTACATAATGAACAGATTTAAGTGAGGTTTTTATTCACATATTAACATAGATCAGCAAACACAAGCTCAACGGAACATGTTTGACAGATGAGAATGAACCTCAAATACCGCCTGAATACCGCCACCTATTGTACAGGAGTGTGCTATATCAGGGCATTACAGACTAAAGGTATATATAAAAGATTTAAATGGTAATTATTAGTATATATATATGAAGAGTTCAGATGCAAAAGCCTCTAAGTGCCATTTGAAATTTTCTTCTAGAATGATAATTTTTATCAAGCTTGTATATTTAAGTTCAGTAATTTCACTTAAATGGCAATGAAGATTACCTATTAATTGTCATTTAAGTGAAATTACTGAACTTATATACAAGCTTGATAAAAAATGTCATTTTAGAAGAAAATTTTAAATGGCATTTAGAGGCTTTTGCATCTGAACTCTTCATATATATATACATGTGTATATATATATATATATAGACATGTATCAGTTGACATGTACCACAAGACATGTACCAGTTGAGGCTTAATAGGATTAAAGGATCAA
This sequence comes from Hybognathus amarus, assembly GCA_030378365.1. Lineage (NCBI taxonomy): Eukaryota > Metazoa > Chordata > Actinopteri > Cypriniformes > Leuciscidae > Hybognathus > Hybognathus amarus. The sequence continues at coordinate 42,598 of JAQIUQ010007469.1, read as the reverse complement.
CTGCTGTTGAAATGTTATCATAATTCAAAAATGGGTTTCATAATATGCTTTGCAGATCAGTTTCCTTTGCTGACGACCAAAAGGGTTTTCTGGAAAGGCATATTGGAGGAGCTGCTGTGGTTTATCAAGGTACAGTAGGAAAATATTCCAAACTTTTTGTGTCTTATTTCTGTATACAGTATTTTGTTTTTTCTTTTGTTTTTGTTAATTTTGCTTTATTTTTTATTTTATTTATTTTTGCTTTTTGTTCATCATACTTAGGGTTCAACAAATGCCAAAGAGCTGTCACAAAAGGGTGTAAGAATCTGGGATGCTAATGGCTCCAGGGAGTTTCTGGATAAAAATGGCTTTACTGATCGTGAGGAAGGAGACCTGGGCCCAGTCTATGGCTTTCAGTGGAGGCACTTTGGAGCTGAATACAATGACATGCACACTGGTAACTGTCCATCTATATACAGTATATATGTCTATATATAATGTATATGTATTTAGATGTTTACATATTGCAATGGTGTATACTGAATTAACATTAAGGGTTAATACTAAATTTTAAAGGTTCCTAATTTTTTTGTAGTCTCCTATCTTTACATGCATCAAAGGTCAAAATACTCTTCAAAGGTGACACATTATGCCCTTTTCACAAGATCTAATATAAATCTATGGTGTTCCCAGAATGTTTCTGTGAAATTTCAGTTCAAAATACCCCCAAGATCATTTATTATAGCTTGTCAGAAAGTTGCCAATTTTTGGGTATCCCTTTAAATGGAGTTAGGGCTGGGACGGTTATCGCATTACCGGCAGGCGGTCACGTGACCCTGCCGCAGGTCTAAGCTTGTCACCGTCATCACCGCAAAAAGCAAATGTTTCATGACACATAGCATTCCATTTGTGTTGACTATTAGGCCTGTATGCAAGAGTACCTGTAATATATTGTAGTCTATCATTTGAATTCCATCTTGCTAAAGCATTAAAAGTACAGGCATATGCGATAGCCCCAAAGCAGTAGCCTACCTCAGTTTTTAATTGCACGTGCTTATTTTAATCGCCGATTTCTTGTGTCACGGAGTGATACCGAGCCAACATTGTGGCTGCGGTGGAGAACTTGGGATGGGATGGCTCCCATGCTTCGGTCACAACCTCCATTTAGCCCGTCACCAACTCCATGAAGGCAGAAAAAAACGCACCGACCCGGGCCCATGGGTTTGTGTTGAACGCACGTGACCACTTTCTCTCATAGCTGGCAAAAAAGCAAGCCAACGGCTTCAAAGGACAGAACTGAGACTGGGACCTGCCTCAGCACTTCCTTCCGTAGACGTTTTAACTCTCTTCAACAGCGATTTAATGAAAACTTTGTTTAAGCCTTGAACCACTAAGACAAAAGCGGACACAAGATGTAAATTAATATAAATATATAATATAAATAATCTGTAATAAAATATAAAATATATATAAATAATATTTATATTATATAGCCTAAGTAATATACAATCACGATTTAATGTTGAATTAAATAGCTAGACTTGGTTAAATAGCCTCTTGAACCACTAAGACAAAAGCGGTAAACGAATAGGCCTATAAATTAATATAAATAGGCTATATAAATAGCTCTGTTATTATAAAATATAAAAAATATAAATTTTATTATATTATATAGCCTAGTAACAATCTGTAGTGTGAGCAGCAACACTTTGTTAGAATTAAATAGACTTCCGTTGAAATAGCCTTGAACCACAAGACAAAAGCGGAAAGGAGATATGTGAATTAATAGGCTAATAATAAATATAATAAATGGCTATGTAATAAATATAAAGTAATATTCCTATTATATAGCCTAAGTAATATTCAATCTGTGCGTGTGATCAGCCTCATTTTGTTAAATTAAATAGCTACAGCTTCGTTAAATAGCCTTGGACAAAAGCATGGTATGTATGAATATCGTGTAATATAAATATATAAATAGCTATGTAATAAAATTTAAAAAAATATAAATAATATTTATTGGCTATTTTATAGCCTAAGTATATCAATATGTAGTGTGAGCAGCGCCACTTTGTTAAATTAAATAGCTAGACTTTCGTTAAATAGCCTTGAACCACTTAGACAAAAGCGGACACGCGATATGTGAATTAATAATATAAATATATAAATAGCTATGTAATAAAATATTAATAATATTTATATTTTATAGCCTAAGTAGCTAATATACAATCTGTAGTGTGAGCAGCAACACTATGTTAAATTAAATAGCTAGACTTCGTTAAATAGCCTTGAACCACTTAGACAAAAGATTTTAATAAAAATATATTAATAGCTATGTAATAAAATATACAAAATATAAATAATATTTATTATATAGCTTAAGTAATATACAATCACGGTAGTACACGGACCTAGTGACTGCATCCTCTTTGAAACCGGTGCTGCAGCTAGTCACCGAGGATCTGTTGCTCCCAGCTGAGGAGGACACCCAATTGACGCGCAATCTCAAAGAAAAAATGTCTGCCGTTTTGATGGAAAAATACAGTGCACCCTCAACTCAACTATTGGCAAAGACCGCGTTTGTCGACCCTATAAGGATATTGACATTGCTGACGAGGTGAAGGATGAGCTTATGGAGGAGATGATGATTGATGTGCCCGAAGAGCAGCGTGATGACGGTGATGTAGAGGGAGCAAGTGCACCCAACCCTCCCAAAAAACCGAATCTGGCGGACTTACTTGGAAAGAAAAGAAAAAAAACATCTACTCCGATCCCCAGAGAATTCGTGTGGAAACAGAGATCAGAAGGTATTTGCAGGAGGAAGCCCTGGATTCCCACGCAGACCCTCTGGTGGCGGGACAATCATGTCCGATTCCCTCTGCTTTCAAAAGTTGCCCGAAAATATATGACCTTTTGCGCTACAAGCATTCCCTCAGAACGTGTGTTCAGTGCAGCAGGTAACGTCGTTACGTCTTTCAGGGCCTCCCTCAAACCCGACAAAGTGAACATGCTGTTTTTTCTAGCCAAAAATATAAAGGCTGGGATGTAAACCATAGCCTAGACATCACTCCATTTTTTGTTCTAAATGTTCCTGTGTTCTGTGTGTAAATGTTCCAAATGTGAAATAATAAACGAACGAACATGTTCGTTGTTAAGTTCATCTCTTGTGTGTGCGCTTGTTTGCACGCGCGATATATTCGCGGCGGCAACGGCTGGGGTGTGGTGGTGGGGGGGGTGTTGGGTATTAGCGGTTTACGGCAATACCGCGGGAATTTCTTGCTTTTCAACCGCGGTAAGAAAAAATCCATACCGCCCCAGCCCTAAATGGAGTAACAATAAGCAATACAATACACACAAGTGTCAAAATGCTTTTTTTAAAGATCAATACCGTGTTTTTACCCAAACTATAAACTTTTATCCCAGTGCACTTGTATCCCATGTTATTTAAATGTTTGTAATGCATAAATAATGATAATGTGTGGTTTAAAAGACTGTGGTCGCACACCGGACGAGAAGCTCAGCGTCGCGTCGCGCAACGCCACATCTTAACTATTTTTTTTCTCGATTCACATCAACTCCAAAAAGGAGGACAAATGAGTGTCCAGCTTGAGCACCGGACACGGAGCTTAAAACCCGGACTGAAAGTGGCGGGAAGAATCCACCTGTCACTCAAGTGACCACGCCCTTAATTATGCAGGACTTTAAGGCTTAATATAATTTAAACAGATGAGTTGTAAAAAATTCACCCCCTCACAGTCGTCATGAAGGGCAAAATTAGCACATAGACCAAAACAAATATTTGCCACCAGGCTGTAAACATGTTTTTTTCTGCTGTGAAATTAGACATTTTAACTTGGGGGAGATGCTTCCGTGTTGGCTTCAAGAGAGAGAATGGGGAGGTTGCCGCTTGCTCGTAGCCCACCGAAGCGTGTTTAAAACTGAATGCTGTGTGAATGATGAAATCAGTATCAACAAAATGCATCTTTGCAACATTGATATTTAAAATTTAAAACTAGAAAAAGATACTTTAAATGTGAAATTGCTGCAAGTCACTGTTAATGAGCGAATCATTGAGATTTTAGCCGATTCATTCAAACGGCTGATTCATTCATTTAAAGAAGCATTTGACTATCATAATCTATCCTAGTCAACTGATTCATTCAGTAAGGAAACTATTTTCATTGGTGAAATAGAGTAGAAACAGGCAATATTGTGTCTAAAAAAGGTGTCACTTAATATGAACTTGTTTATTAAACTTAATAAAATCAATATTGTTATATTTGAGGGCAGGTTTAAAGTAGACATTGTTTACGGGAAACCAAGGAATACCATAGATTGGCATTATGCTAAAATTGTTATATACTTACATGGGTTCATTCAGGAAGTAAGACTGGAATTACTGATGACTCGTTTTAGGAATCGGTTCTTTCTTTTGGTGAAAATAACTCCATTTATCTTTGAAAACTTTACAGACCTTTTACATTCACTAACTATATTGCATTGCACACTACATGAAATGTCATATCTGAAAAAGCCTAATAGGGCCACTTTAAAATTGTTGTATAATTATCAAGGCATTAGGTTGCATAGTGTAGGTGACTAGACACTGATGATTATTCATGCATTATTTTAAGACCTCATTAACTGGGAGACTTGATGCAATTGGAAATTTCTTTTTACGTATGTATTGTAAGAATTTGTGTCTAAACTGGGCTTTGATTTCATCTCTCTATGAAGATTACACTGGGCAAGGTGTTGACCAGTTACAGAAAGTGATTGACACCATCAAGTCAAACCCAGAAGACAGGAGGATCATCATGTGTGCTTGGAACCCCAAAGGTCTCAATCGAATTTATCCAGCAGTGTTATTTTAATATAATTCATTTACTTCTATGTTATCTATTAAAATTTTCGAATTTGACTAATGAACATTAGTTAATGTATTAATTAACTAACAAACGGTCAACAATACACTTATAAAGTATACATATAAAGATAGAGTTCATGTTAGTTCAATGCATTAACTAATGTTAACCAAATTTTAGTTTTAATAATGTGTTAGTTTAATGTTGAAATTAACATTAAGATTAATAAATGCTATTATTAGTTTAACTAATGTAGTTAACTTTGACTAATGAAACCCTGTTGTAAAGATTTACAAGTTTTTCATCTAATATTGTTTTATTTGATGTATGTGGGATGACGTTTTATTGACAGATCTCCCTTTGATGGCATTGCCCCCTGCCATGCGTTATGCCAGTTTTATGTGTCAGACGGTGAGTTGTACGTGTCAGCTGTACCAGCGCTCTGGTGACATGGGTCTTAGTGTGCCGTTCAACATTGCCAGCTACGACACTACTGCACCCTACATGATTGCCCACATCACTGGACTCAAGGTGAACATATTTCAGAATCAGATGATCTGTAAAAGGGCATCTTCCTGCATACTCTATATGTAAGGGGTAATGTACTCTTCTGGTAATCATCATGAAATCCATGCAGGATTTGATTCAACATGCAATCATTTAAATAGCTACTCTTGTCAGTCAAGTTTATGGACATTTAAAAGCTTATTTCATCCATCAATGAAAATTGTCGTTGTTTGCTCACTCTCATGTCATTCCAGTCCGTAAGTCTTTAGTTCATCTACAGATTACTAAGAAAGATATTTTTATTGATGACATAATTTTTATTTTTTGGGCACTAACCCTTTAGTATCGTTTTGAGAACTAGAAACTTGAACAGATATGTAGGTCTAAAGATGTATATACGTATTTATTAGACCTCAATATGGAAATTTTGGTTTGTGTACCAACCCTTGTTATACAAAAAGTGCTCTTTAAGCATACTTAAAAAGAGCACTTACGGAAAAATACAATAAGGGTGTATTTACGACTTTGCATGTTTGGTTCGAATTAAAACAAACCCTGGTGGGTGCCATCTGAATCCTGGTACCACCAAACAAGCAGGAGCAAGACTTACTGGAAAAAGGTCTCAGTCTTAGTTTAATCTTAGTTTGTGTGTGTAATGCAGTTTTGACTCCTTTACACATTTTATAATGTCTTCAAGTTCTTTAGCTGGTCAAAATACCATCATATGTAGGCTACGACACATACACCGAGTGCATTTAGTACGGCACGCAGCATTGTTTTAGGTTTGCTATCAATTAAACCAATTTCAATTAATGAAAATGAGTAATCTGATATTTTTGTGGTAATAAAAGTCAACCTAAGCAAAGACCCATTGCCTTTAAAATGTCTGAAAATATATAATATAAATTAGGCTACAATATTTGGTTCAAATAAAGTATCATAAACAAGTAATCGTGGTTTTATAGAACAGCTCTGTTAAAAACCATGAATTGCCGTACACGTATCTTATGTGTGTATGTCCATAAATCCAACTAGTTTTATTTAATTTTATGTAAAATTTGTGCCTTACAATTTTTAATGAAGATCGTAGCTTCCAATATCAGCATTCATACTATTTTATGGACAGCCTAAATAAACTTCAATTGCTGAATATATTTGTACTCACTTTTATTTTCCCTAGCCTGGAGATTTTGTGCATACAATAGGTGATGCCCACATCTATACCAACCACATCGAGCCTTTGAAAGAGCAGGTATGTTTCATAGATTTCATAAAACTAGATCTGCATTCATCTACAGTGGTGTGAAAAAGGCAAAGACACACCTATTTAAAAGTGTATTGTGTGTGTTTCCTCTCTCATTTATCAAAATATTAAGGCATATAGATATTGTAAAGGGAGGAAAATTATCTTAGTCCATGCAAAAGATTGATTATAAATAAGAGGAGATCTCCTGAGGATTTACTTATCTTCTAGCATCTTTCATAGGCTTTTGGATTTATGTTGCTATTTTGGAATTAAACTTTCATTGTTAAATTATTTGGCCTTCACCATCAATAACTGTTCAAATAAAATTCCACTATCAATATTCCTGTATATTAGGAAAATATTAGTTATGGTTGTGTGTGGAAGAGGAGAGGTGGATATCTGTTTGCAACAATAGTTTATTGAACATATAAACAAAGATAAGCCAGATAATCCAAAAAGTGATAACAATAATCCAAACAGTGAAATATGAATTCAAACAGGAAGATGATATGAAAATCCAAATAAGGAACAGAAACACAAGAAGTTTATAAACATGCAAGGACAACGACCAACAAAAGACAACTGAGAGACAGGGGTATATGTATACACCGGGTAACAGACGCCTAACAAGGAACAGGTGTAGAGCCAGACCGATTTATTGATAGGCCGATATTAGGCATTTTCCAAACTATCGGTATCGGCAGTTATAATGGCCGATTTATGAATATTTTCAGAAATAAAATAAAAACGGACGAATCACGCTTCAACCATGTCATGAGTGTTGGAGTTGTATAGTTTGTCCACCAGAGGGCACTCTACACCGTCCCTGTTGGCAACACTCGTCTATAAACGCGCCGCACATCCTGCAACCTGCTGATCCAGGTTGCAGGTAGCTTATAAGGCAATGTAGGGACAAATTATTTTATTTATCAGAACTTTAATATACACTCACCGGCCACTTTATTAGGTACACCTGTCCAACTGCTCGTTAACACTTAATTTCTAAGCAGCCAATCACATGGCAGCAACTCAGTGCATTTAGGCATGTAGACATGGTCAAGACAATCTCCTGCAGTTCAAACAGAGCATCAGTATGGGGAAGAAAGGTGATTTGAGTGACTTTGAACGTGGCATGATTGTTGGTGCCAGAAGGGCTGGTCTCAGTATTTCAGAAACTGCTAATCTACTGGGATTTTCACGCACAACCATCTCTAGGGTTTACAGAGAATGGTCCGAAAAAGAAAAAACATCCAGTGAGCGGCAGTTCTGTGGGCGGAAATGCCTTGTTGATGCCAGAGGTCAGAGGAGAATGGCCAGACTGGTTCGAGCTGATAGAAGGGCAACAGTGACTCAAATAACCACACGTTACAACCAAGGTGGGCAGAAGAGCATCTCTTGAACGCACAGTACGTCGAACTTTGAGGCAGATGGGCTACAGCAGCAGAAGACCACACCGGGTGCCACTCCTTTCAGCTAAGAACAGGAAACTGAGGCTACAATTTGCACAAGCTCATCGAAATTGGACAATAGAAGATTGGAAAAACGTTGCCTGGTCTGATGAGTCTCAGATTTCTGCTGCGACATTCGGATGGTAGGGTCAGAATTTGGCGTCTTACAACATGAAAGCATGGATCCATCCTGCCTTGTATCAGCGGTTCAGGCTGGTGGTGGTGGTGTCATGGTGTGGGGAATATTTTCTTGGCACTCTTTGGGCCCCTTGGTACCAATTGAGCATCGTTCAACGCCACAGCCTACCTGAGTATTGTTGCTGACCATGTCCATCCCTTTATGACCACAATGTACCCAACTTCTGATGGCTACTTTCAGCAGGATAATGCGCCATGTCATAAAGCTGGAATCATCTCAGACTGGTTTCTTGAACATGACAATGAGTTCGCTGTACTCAAATGGCCTCCACAGTCACCAGATCTCAATCCAATAGAGCATCTTTGGGATGTTGTGGAACGGGAAGATTCGCATCATGGATGTGCAGCCGACAAATCTGCGGCAACTGTGTGATGCCATCATGTCAATATGGACCAAACTCCCTGAGGAATGCTTCCAGCACCTTGTTGAATCTATGCCACGAAGAATTGAGGAGTTCTGAAGGCAAAAGGGGTACAACCCGTTACTCAGCATGGGGTACCTAATAAAGTGGCCGGTGAGTGTATTTTGATGTTCTGTTGTGACAATAGAAACAAGTTTCTTTTTAAAATACATTATCATATTATTTTAGTTAAAACTCATAAAAAACTACAAATAACTAATGTTAGGGAAATATGTGTAATGTTTTGTTGCGCGTTTCTGGAAAAAAATAAATAATATCGGTATCGGCCTTCAAAATCTTTTATCGGTTCGGGCTCTAAACAGGTGTGGGTAATAAATTCGCCATGGAAACAAACAAGGGTAGCTATAGAAACAAAGGCAAACAGGAAGTAAACAAAGGGAACATTTAAAACATAAAATAGACTTCAAAATATGTCTTCGAACACCCAAGACATAATGACATAATGGTGTTTACTTACCTACAGCGTGAAAAGTATGTTTCTAACATGTCCTGTACCCACAGATTCAGCGAGAGCCACGCCCATTCCCCAAACTCAAGATCAAACGCAAAGTTGAACAAATAAATGACTTCTCTGCGGAGGATTTTGAGATCATTGACTATGACCCCCATCCTTCAATCAAAATGCAAATGGCTGTTTAGACCTAATTTTTTTAATTTACACAAAATATTGTCTGTTACTAACTAATAATTATTAAAATAATTTTGACCTACATTTGCATTGATTTGTCTTCATTCTATATTTATGCTGACATCTGATTGGTTGTAAATAGCAGACCCTTGAGGTGTTACAAATAGTACTGCCTAGTCAACCAAACTGCCTTTTAATGATTTCGCTATTTGTCCCATTGTGATCTAGTTGATGCTTCTTTTGCATTTACCTGAATACTTGACTAGATGGGCATTATAATGTGTGTATCAATTTGCCATCAGAGAGAAGAGTGCGAGAACACACAGTTGGTATCGGTACTGAAGATACTAAAATGTTGAAAATGGTCTGTAAATTTTAGTCTGGAAAAGTAGCAATGGCAGTGTCAAGTGCTGTCTTTCTACTTTGCATTGTTTGAAATAAACTTTAAACACCTTTAAAATTTGCAGAGTGAACATTTGTGTTTTAAAATGCATATTTAATTGAGTGAGATTTCATGTAAAAATGGGAATAATATAACATTAACACAAAGTGGTTATATTGTAAATATAGATTTAACATTTTAGAATTAATTTTAAAATATATCTTTATTAGACCTATGTTTTAAGAACTTTTTGTCCCCCAATGTTTTCGCCTGTGGTGTAACAACGATGAATGTGAATTTGGACTATTTTCTGTGGGGTGTATGCTGAGCTAATTCATTCTTATTCATTTTCATAGATTTTGCTAAATCTCTAACCATTTCATGTGCAGCACTTTAAAATTATTACCTAAAATTATTTAAAATAAAAATTCTTAAGCAAAAGTTGCAACACTTTTCACCCTACAAATTAAATCAGTGGTTTTCCTGTTTTGAATCCTAAAACTATAGTAAATATGACAAACCTTCACAGTTTATTTTAACTAGTTTTCTTGACCAAGCATTAGTCAAATTTAGTTGATTAGTTGTTCAGACAAACCACCAACTAGTTAATTTTGGAAATATGTTTGTCCCTCCCATGTTCTGCAGAAGAAAGACATGCATACAGATTTGTAAAAACAGGAGGATAAATTGTCAGAATTATAATTTGGTGAACTATTCAACTTTTCTAAACAACAAAAATAACACTGGTTACCAATCTGCTTCATTAACAAATCAGATGCCTTGTAAACCCCCTGCCAAATGCAGCCATATTCTTAGGACCTAATTAATGTTTTAATTGAAGTGAAATGAGGTTGAAATGTCTACTTTTTTTCACTTTACTTATTAGTCAACACCGTTTGACTCAGAAGCACCAAGTTGTTGCATCTACGAATGTCATTTTGCAAATCTGTCTCAAACTTCTAGTTCATCCTTGGGCAAGCGATTCAGAGCAGAGTTTCCCATGACAAAACATGCTTAGCAAATTATCTTTTTTTTACTTCTACTTTGCTGCCACCTTTTGGCTTTAACAATATATTTAAAGAGCAATGGATTTCTGCAGCACACAATAGCTCTCATAACTAATGTAAAAATAAATTAAAGCTGCAAGCAGCATTTATCGGGGTTCAAGCATTTAAGCCCTTTAAGCACAAATTTAAAGACGAGTTTTATTTTGCAAGAATGTAAACACTTCGAAAATGGAGGGAACCAAAGGTAATGTATTAAACATAATATAAGAGATTCAGTAAAGAATCATTTTGTACAAATGTAAATAATATAGGTTGGACTGATATTTATAAGTAAGTTCACCTTGATAATGCATTGTCAGCATTTGGAAGATTATTGTATCCTTTTACATAGGAAAGAACATTTACAGCCAATACAGGCAATTTACTTAGTAAAATATAATTTAAAAAAATGTTTTTGACAGTTATAGCACCTTGTCTTGCCTGATCTGCACCACTTTTTTTAGTAGTCCTCAGAATGTGCCCATATGTCAAATTTGTTGTAAATATTTCATTTCGTTTTGAAGTTGAGAAACTTATTTACTTTTGGGCATTATGTCAATCGCTGAAGCTATTTGCCTGTTTTTAAATTTGATCGAACTAACGCCTTTGAAGATACATTTTTTTTTACATTTTAAATCTCTAAATAATACTGTTACAAAAATCATAAGCCAAAACCTGGCATGTTTGGTATCATTTGGATTTGAACAAGGATTCAGGAGTATAAAGAGGGCACTTCCGTGAGGGCATTGTGCCGATGATGTATAAACTGAGTTTTTGAGATAATAGGCCAATGTTCTCATAGACTATCAAGGTACCAGACTGCATGCCAATTTTATTTGACTAATGGTTGGGTGCGGTAATAGCCATTTTCATGACTTTTTCCCCTGTTATGGCGCCACCAAGTGGCCAATCGTCACAAATTTTTTCATGTGACCTCAAAATGAGCTCATGAACACTGTGTCCCAAATTTAGCGAAAATATTTCATTCCTTTCACAGGTTATAACCATTTTAGTAAAAGTGGCTCTGGTGCCATCAAACATAGGCCATCAAAATTCCTCTCCCTTGCTGAACATGCCCTACAATGTCTGCATGTTTGATTGCTGCTATCGCCTCCTCCACTGCACTGGCTGGCCTCCATTTATAGTCTGCTGCTGAAGACTGGTGTATTGTTACTCAAGCATTATGTCTTGTGATTCTTTCAGAGTCATCTGAAGTGTCTCACTTCAGCAAGAACGAAAGATGAGATGAAAATCCTAATGCTTGGAAAGTGGTTATTTATTTTCATCTGTGACTGAATGATCCAGTAGAGAAATATTTGTTTGTTCACTCAAATATATAGATTAATGGTCTAATGAGCATGAAGAATCCAAATATCCTTTTAATTTGAACAATGATATTACCCCACTATTCGCCTAAAGAAGTTGCACTCAGGTTGAGTATATTATGCACACTTCCTCGTGGATAAAATAAATGTCATATTTACCTCATAAAGAAGAGACACAAGCATATTTTACTAATTAAGGCAAACAGAGACATATGTTCAAATGAGTCATAAAAGCAAACAGGTTATTGCACAGGATAGGTTATGACTGACACTACTTGACGAAGTATAGCAATCAACTCTAATTAAATATATATTAGTGTGTGTATATTGAGCTGACCTTATGGGTTTGTGGAGCACCATAGATATATACACTAGATGTCGCCTTGGCTACGGCAGTTTATTGGAACTAATGCGTCAATAGAGCCGCCATCATGGAACAGGGGACCCCCTCCTCTTTAATGCATAAGCGTCAATGTAGGCAAAGGTTTAAAGGATATAAAATCACCATAAATCGTCATTTTTCTAGTTTTTTGGTTCTTTCCAATGGTCAGACATGTATTTATCATTGAGTCAAAAGAAAATGTCATGTTCAGAGCTTTCTAGTTCAGATTTCGTTCCTGTGAACATCCATATGCAGTCCGAAAAACCATGAATTTGAAGTACAGGTAGAGATAGCAGCGTTACCTGAGCTTTCTATGACAAGATGGTGGTTTCGACACATGCTTATAACCCCAAGGCAACATCTAATGTATATAGCTATGGTAGAGCACAAGCATAGTTCTTCTTTATTCAGTTTCCAGCGCAGTCTCATCCCAATTCGTCATATAACTGACGTTTTGGGACGTCTTTTGACCATTCGTCAATATACGACTATTTAGGGCCCCCTTAACGTCGGTAGATGACGTTATGGGATCCTAACACTACCCAGACCTAAACCTAACCCTAAACCCAACCCCGTCACCTAACTGACGTTAAAGGTAAAGCGTCAGTTGTATGACGACCCGGGATCGTCATCTACCGACGTTTAAGGGGGCCCTAAATAGTCGTATATTGACGAATGGTCAAAAGACGTCCCAAAACGTCAGTTGTATGATTTCCCTTGCCCTTTCTATAGACTCGGCAGTCTTACAGATAGGAAAACCACTAGTTTTAATTATATGCAACTATTGCATCAACATGAAACATTCACTCAAAACCGACAACACTTAATATAGCTGCATATTTATAGAAAATTTACGCGCCATCACAGTGCATGATTCGTAAAATGGGACGTACTGACAATTCCTCCAATTGCGTTAAAATGCTCAATAATTATTCATTCAATAAATTAAAATTACTTTTAAAGGGGTCATGCATTGAGAAATCTTTTTCTTTGATCTTTTGACACGTAAAATGTCGTTGAACTAATAAAATATCCTTTAAGTTTAAGAACGCAAAGCTTCCTCGTCAGTCCAAAAACAGCTTTTATTGAAACGAGGCTCTGAAAATGGATTCTTTTGGATTTTGTCACATTGAGAAAATGGCACAGACTCAGATCCCCGCCTACTTCTACATAGATACAGTCGGTTGGTCTGGGAACGCCCCGGGAACGCCCCGTCACATGATGTGAGATTCAACCAGATAACAATAGTCTGGAAACGACACGCCGGCCATTTAGTTGGGTTTTTAATTAAATAAGGGCAATCATAACCTATAACAGTTCATTTTGCAATGTACAGGCGTCAATGACTCGCAATATGACATTTTTGTCATTCAAATACATACGATGGTTGCGCTGCTTTCCCCACGCCGACCACGCCCCCAACTATGAGGCGTTGCCGACTGTATCTATACTTGCATCTTTGGCCCTGCCCACTGGCGCATTGGTAAGATGAAAAGAGAGATCCTAATGCTATAGGACATTTTTTATTTGTTTGTTTGTTTTTTAAATTTGTGATTGTCTCAGTAGAACATAATTTGTTTGTACGGTACATTTAACTAAAGATTATTTGATAAATTGCATTGCAAACAGACTTTTACTATAAGATATAGACCCAACAGTAATGCCACAACATGTAGACCTAAGTAACTGTGTTAATTCTAATGCCTGTTAGAATTACTGTGATCGTTGATTTCTGATATGTAATGGTTTAACTACAGTCAGACGTTCTTCGTATCAAAATCGTTTTAAATTCAATTTGTTCATCATATAAAGCGACCAAGTCTCTTCAGAACATTTGGACCAAACCTCTCAATTTATTTGGATTTGTTTTACAATCTATTTATGAACTTTTTGAAGCATCAAAGTTTTAGTTCTGTAGCTGTTGGAGGGACAGAAAGCTCTCAGATTTCATCAAAAAGATCTTCATTTGTGTTCCGAAGATAAACAAAAGTCTTATGGGTTTTTAATGACATGAGGGTGAGTAATTAATGACAGAATGTTCATTTTTGGGTGAACCCTTTTATCCCTCTTTATATGTAAGCACAGTACATAGAAACTGCTTCAAACAATTCCGTATGTGGGTGCACTATCGGGATGAAACAGATTAATAAACAATTTCAGAACTTTTTGCAAACATGTTTGACAGATTTGATGAGAGTGATTCCTTCACTAGTCTGACCAGCTAATAAAAAACACATTACATTCTCAGGTTGGTATATGAAAACCTCAGATGCAAAAGCTTTTAAAAAGCCACCTCTGTCAATAATGAGTGAATGCTCTCCACATATACACTCACCGGCCACTTCATTAGGTACACCTGTCCAACTGCTCGTTAACACTTAATTTCTAAGCAGCCAATCACATGGCGGCAACTCAGTGCATTTAGGCATGTAGAGCATGGTCAAAGACAATCTCCTGCAGTTCAAACCGAGCATCATTATGGGGAAGAAAGGTGATTTGAGTGACTTTGAACGTGGCATGATTGTTGGTGCCAGAAGGGCTGGTCTGAGTATTTCAGAAACTGCTAATCTACTGGGATTTTCACGCACAACCATCTCTAGGGTTTACAGAGAAATGGTCCGAAAAGAAGAAAACATCCAGTGAGCGGCAGTTCTGTGGGCGGAAATGCCTTGTTGATGCCAGAGGTCAGAGGAGAATGGCCAGACTGGTTTGAGCTGATAGAAGGGCAACAGTGACTCAAATAACCACCCGTTACAACCAAGGTGGGCAGAAGAGCATCTCTGAACGCACAGTACGTGGAACTTTGAGGCAGATGGGCTACAGCAGCAGAAGACCACACCAGGTGCCACTCCTTTCAGCTAAGAACAGGAAACTGAGGCTACAATTTGCACAAGCTCATCGAAATTGGACAATAGAAGATTGGAAAAACGTTGCCTGGTCTGATGAGTCTCGATTTCTGCTGCGACACTCGGATGCGTAGGGTCAGAATTTGGCGTCTACAACATGGAAAGCATGGATCCATCCTGCCTTGTATCAACGGTTCAGGCTGGTGGTGGTGGTGTCATGGTGTGGGGAATATTTTCTTGGCACTTTTTGGGCCCCTTGGTACCAGATTGAGCATCGTTCCAACGCCACAGCCTACCCTGAGTATTGTTGCTGACCATGTCCATCCCCTTTATGGCCACAATGTACCCAACTTCTGATGCACTACTTCTCAGCAGGATAATGCGCCATGTCATAAAGCTGGAATCATCTCAGTTGGTTTCTTGAACATGACAATGAGTTCGCTGTACTCAAATGGCCTCCACAGTCACCAATCTCAATCCAATCGAGCATCTTGGGATGTGGTGGAACAGGAGATCGCATCATGGATGTGCAGCCGACAAATCCGCGGCAACTGTGTGATGCCATCATGTCAATATGGACCAAACTCCCTGAGGAATGCTTCCAGCACCTTGTTGAATCTATGCCACAGAGAATTGAGGCAGTTCTGAAGGCAAAAGGGGGTCCAACCCGTTACTAGCATGGGGTACCTAATAAAGTGGCCGGTGAGTGTATATGCGTTCATCAAATACTTTCACTTTCAAACTCACTAAAACCAGCCTCAGCCCATTCAGAAATGCTGGTACTTTGGAAACCTATTGGAGCCTGATTAAAAAGGTTAATATTGAACAAAAACTTTAGACGGACATCATATGGTAAGCTCCATTGACACATAAGTATTTAGCAGTGGTATTTCAATGGGGCTTGTGCCCCAGTAAATTGGGTCTAGTGACGCCCCTGGACAGAACTGGTTAACAATGACATATTTAATCGGTGCATCCGAGGCGTGTCTCTGCTCTCTAGGGTTCATGAAAATGGGAGGGAAAAAGGTCTTGAATCTTGACACACTTGCTCATTTTGACACAAGTCTGTCTTATTACTCACACCAGCCCTGGCCTCAGATCTGAAGTGAAGGTGGTGCAGCTCTTGCTTAAAAAACAAACAAAGTCTAAAATAAACCTAAATATATAAGAATGATTTGTACTTGAAATAAACCAAAATATAACAACCCGCAACTGCCCAAGACCACATTTCCCAGAAACGATGTTAGATCTAAGTCACCATGAAATAACTTAAGTACATGTCTTTACCATGTAGCCCATAAGTTAAGATGCTTTTGCAAAACAGCCTATAGGATGATTCTCGAATCTAAAGTCATTTTGAAACAGAAGTTGTGATAGTCTTTTCTTTCCAATGCTATCTCACGACCAATTTGTACGAATTTGTATGGGTGATTAAAAGGTGGCTAATTCGTAAGAGTTCGAACGACCTCACTCGTACGAATTTGTACGATTTGTCTAAACCCACATGATGGATATAGGATTAGGGGCGGGGTCAGGGGTAGTTCATTCGTACAGAAATCATACGAAGTGGCTAACTCGTAAAATATGTACGATTTAGCAAAAATCTTATTTCGCACGAGTGAGGTCGTATGAATTGTTACGATTAGCCACCTCGGTAGAATTTGTACGAATTGCCGTGAGAACGGTTTGTTTCTTCCCTATCGTGACATTAAAAACGGCTGCACAAACAACAAATGTAGGACAGGATTTGATTTTGTCAATGGGGAATTCATTGAGTGGTTGTGGTTTGCTATTGGTCAATTTCAGGTTGCCTTGTGCCAGTAGAGAAGAGATATCACTGCAAGATGGGGGAAGTTATTTTCATTAAAGATTATGAGGACACATGTATAAGTAAGAAATAAGGTACGAGAGGCTGTGCTGTATCGTGAATAAGTAACGGCTGAAGGGCTGCAACCCCTTCAGCCAGGGACGTGCACAGGAATTTTGAGGGGCAGTTGCTCTGACCTGAAAAAAGGGCACCCCCCTTTTCAGTTCTGATGGTAGGCTACAGGCAACTACGCATGACTATGATTGCGAAAAGGGAACATTAATTACAGTAGGGAACAGAATCTACTGCTAAACCCAGTGCCGATCCTGACCTCCCCGTGGGGCCCTAAGCAACATTCTGCTAAGGGGCCCTTCTACCTGATCTGAGATGCCATGAGCTATGTAAACCATTTGCCATTGCCACACAGTCACACCTGACACTTCAGCGCTCCCAATACAATCCTCCCTCCTTTAAACACAACAGTCAAAGAATAAGTACAACAATATATAACAGAATGAGGTTCAAACAAACAATATTTATTGAATAGAG
Source organism: Hybognathus amarus (assembly GCA_030378365.1). Taxonomy (NCBI): domain Eukaryota; kingdom Metazoa; phylum Chordata; class Actinopteri; order Cypriniformes; family Leuciscidae; genus Hybognathus; species Hybognathus amarus. Next base: position 24,968 of record JAQIUQ010007469.1, on the reverse strand, counting down.
TATTTTTTTATAGAATGTTAAGATAACAAGTGAATATTAACGTAAACATAAATAAGAAGAAAATAATAAAGTATAACCCGGAGCTTTGGCTTTTGGGATTAACTTTGGTTCTCCTACAGCGTGATTATTTTTTGCATCAGTATGATTTTTTTTTATTATTATGCATATTGAAGCAATTCTTGATTTATGGTTATTTACTGAGGGATGTGCATCCATATTGACCAGTATGCCCAGTTAATCAACATTTAAAATTCAATATAGCATATAAATCAATAGTCAATGTCAAATTGGCAATACATTGCTTTCTATCTTGCATAATTAGAGCAGTTGTTTGGAGTTTTTAACTACACTGAGACTAGATAATCAGTGTCTTTATAATGTGTACTTTGATTGGGACTGCCATCATTCACGTGCATGTATTGTACAGTATGTCTGGTCTCCACATATTTCTGCTTGAAAAATGCGAGTTTCATTTCGTGCACGCGCATATGAACGCACCACAACACACGCGACGCGGTTATGTTTTCCGAGCTGCAGTAAACAAACACCGTTGCACATTGTCATATTTATCAAAAACAAACGTAATAAATCTTGTAACTCTCACATTTGTCAGGCACAAAGAGATGCACTGCCTGGCCAGCTAGGTTAGCAAGACCGAAAAACATCAAACTTTGCTGTCACTTCAAGAGGAGAGAACACAAGTTTACCTGATTGTTGTTGTTCCCGCAATTCACTCTCATGGTTTTTTCTTTCTTTCTCTTTTCGTGACCAGAAGGATAGTTTCGCTTCATTTTGTCATGAATGTTGTATACACATTAATGGAACGCGACACGAGATGGAGGCGGGTAATTTGCGGGGCCTTATGCACCGGTCGCGTGCAGTCTGTGGTCGCGTGTCATGTTTACAGTTTGCCCTTCCTCACTGACTTTCACTCTCGGTGCCCGAATGGTATGGAAGTAATTGAGTCTTTGCGATTTTTTTTTAATTTTTCTATCTAGGCCTCCGTGAAATTCTGCATCCATTGTACGATTTTTTTTTTCCTCGGAAGGGCAACCTGAGTCGAGAGGGCATATGGGCAGTTGCCCGGGCAACCTGAGCAACCCCCCTGTGCACGTCCCTGCCTTCAGCCGTTACTTATTCATCGATACAGCACTTGCCTCGAGTATCTTATTGCTTTTTTATAAAACGGTTGCCACACAATATTAAAGTAAAAAACAATATTAGTGCAACTTTCTTGAAGTAAAATCACTAAAAGCCTACCTTCTGCTGGAAAAAATAGTCCATGAGCGTGAAAAGCAACAACGTTCCAATGTGTAAATTGCATGAAAGCTTAAATAAAAACAACATAAAACCGCAGTGTTGCGCAGCGATCAATAAAACCGTTGGGTGAAAGCGGTCGTAGCCGTGTTTATCGTGAATAAAGCACAGCTCTTGACCAATCAGAATCAAGGATTCGAACTAACCGTTTTATAATTAATAATAATACACAGATACATCATTTAATAAAAAATTACAGCAGTTTCCCATAAAAAACAATAAATGTTTGATGATAATTAAATTATTGCTATTTTGTTGCTAATTAAGAAATTTACTATCTGAAATCAAGCATACTTGTTTTGTAATTTTTTTTATCGTTGCATAAAATGGCCCTATATGGAGATCACTGTACTTTCCCTTTCTCCATATATGGAGGAAGGAAAAGTACAGTGATCTTTTTCATCTCTCCATAGTAGGGAGGATGACGTCGACGAGATCTCTAAAGTGGGGAGTGAAAAGGGTCCAGAAGAAAGGGCAGAGAGATAAAACTCGCAATAATATAATGAGAGATGAAGACAAATGATAGCTCGTTTGGGTCCAAGATCTGAGGGGGAAGAATCTACGCTGTGCTCATAAGGATAACAGAGTGACAGAGAGAAAGTTTAAAGAGCAGCCTAGGAGAGAGTCTTAGAGCGAGCTTGAGATTTTCATCTCATTCTTGGTTGCAGCCTCCACTGGACAGCAGCCGTAGGTATGTGAACCTCTTCTGAGAGGAACGTGAATTTAGGATATCCTGTGTGAAATGATTCAGTTTTCAGAGAAAAGTGGGTTGTTTTGAGTGTGCATTTGTCGGAACATTTGAAGCATCATAAGTCAGCGAGCTATCAGAGACATCTGATATCTCAGAGAATGGAGTTTGAGCTTCAAAGACTGAAAGTTTTAAAGACCTGTCTGTGTGCGGTTAGACACGATGGTTCCAATCGATTAAGTCTACTACTAATTTATGTCTTTATTCTACAGAATGATGACGAGCAGCAAAACGACTCTTGCCTTTCTTATCTACGGGCTCCTCGTACAATGCAATGTCTGTTTCGCCTCTGAACCATCCGAACATCAGGTACGAAAACTGCATCTGTCTCTGCGAGCGCGCGGAGATGATCTCGATGGTCTTGTGGAGTTGGACGGCGAAACAGGAGTTTTATTGACAAGGCTCACACATTTTCAACACTCTTGAAAATAAGGTTCTTTATTGACATTGTTCCATCATGAAGAAACTTTAACGTCAATGGAATCCTTTCAATGCACAAAATTTAGTCGAAAACGGCAGATTATTAAAATGTTCTACACAAAAAGAAAAATAAGAAATGAAAGGCGCTTTGCATGGGGAACACAGAAGGCATGATCTGAAACCTTTATTTTTAAGAGTGTACCTGATAAGAAATGATTACGAACCATTTTAAATAAGTAGGCTTGTACGAGTTTCATCATTTGCATTGCATGTGCATTCTTTTTCGAGTAGAATCCGACGATTAAAAAAAAGTCAAATTATGACGCGCTGTATTAGGATGCTACTTTTTTAATTGATTTTATATATGATTCTAAATAATTCTAAAAGACACAACTATATTATTTTGATCTTTTCCGAGTTATGACGGATTTCACAATACAAGAAAAAAAGAATATAGGCTATAGCGCTGATAAGCAATTTTACAGAAATATCTCCTATTTATTTTGTTATAAAATGTTATAGACTAATATAGGCTATGCATTTAAATAGCTTGGCTACCTTAATATTAGGCACTTATAAGAATGATTCTTGAAAGTGCATAGTGGCCTTATACTTCACAATGATTACTTGAGATTGAATTGGCTTATTGTTTTACAGAATGGAGACGACAGGATTTGACGAGGAGGGCAAGGAATTAACGGATCTAACCTTTGACAGTGACCAGATCACTATTCGAAGCTCTCCTTCAGTCACTGAAGACGCATACACGTTTTATAGTCCTCCCTCGAATAGGTGATATACCTTTCATTAACCAGGACTCCTATTCTTATTCTAGGCTCTATTGCAGTTATGTTTCTGTGATTGTTCACGTTACAAAGACATTCGAGACGTTTGTTTATTTGAGTTTTGTCGAGTTGAATTGCGAATTAGAATAGCTTGGTAGTCTATAAAGTGTTTCTCAACGACCGGCCTGAGGATGTTATACGAGTGGTATAATTTGGGAATATTGCAGCTATAAGGCTGACCTATCTTTAAACCTTCACTGAAACGTCGATGTACAATCTGGTATTTTGTCTCGCAGATTGGAAAGGCATGCTGACGGGATGTTTAATAAAGCCTACAGGAAAGCGCTTGGACAGTTATCAGCGCGGAAATACCTGCATACACTGATGGAGAAACGCGTGGGGTAAGAACTGTTCCTTTCTCTCCACCGATCTTGCTCTCTCTAAAAATTAATATCGCAAAAAAAATTTTAGGGTTGGTTGCTATGCATAATTGTAGTGATAAGTTATTACTTTTAATGAGATATGTGGAAGAATGAGGCGCGTTCACAACAGGACGCGTTCCGTTCGTTCTTACATTATAATCCGCTCGATGAAACGCGACTATTTTTTTAAACGCGTTTTTAAACGTAAAACTACTACTATGGAAAATGTTCTCTTAGTTATAACGTTTCATCAACGTTTTCTGGACTTAATGTTCTAAAAACATTAAAAATAAACTTCTAGGCTATATCGTTTATACAACTTTTAAATACTAATACTAATTGTTCTAGAATGTTCAGAGAACATTCAAACGTATAGCTTGCGTTCCCAAAATGTCTGTAGAAGGATACAATGGAATGTTTCCTTAAAATGATTCCACAGAAAAATAAGTTCTTTGAACATATTTAGTGTTAGTTAGATGACGAACCCTGTGTGAACCACTCATTGTAACTTTTTCACAAAACGTATATAAACGTATATATATATATACGTGTATATATATAGGCTACATATATATGCCTACATATATATATATATATATATGACAATAGTCTTACTAATGACTTACTAAATGTAACAAAGTTTTTGGACCAAATAGATTGACTTTTTTCATATTTACATTTTAAAATGAATATTTGCACACTTAAAGGGATAGTTCACCCAAGAATAAAAATTGTGTCATTATTTACTCAACCTCAAGTTGTTCCAAATCTGTATGAATTTCTCTCTTCTGCTGAACACAAAAGAAGATATTTTGAACTAAACCATTGTGGGGCACCATTTAGTAAAAATACTAGTCAAACTGTTTACTTACTGTCACTCTTCAAAATATCTTCTTTTGTGTTCAGCAGAAGACAGAAGTTCATACAGGTATTGAAACAACATAAGGGTGAGTAAATGATGACATAGCCTAATTTTAATTTATGGGTGAACTGTCCCTTTAAATCCAAACAAATGTGACTTTTTTCACTAAGTTAGTGTCAAGTGTTTCTGTAATATCCTGGGTTTAAGAACGCTTTCTTCTTTTCTCTAAAACAGAGGAAGGACCACAATAGATGACGACAACGAGCCGCTCTCAAAGCGTCACTCGGACGGGGTTTTCACGGACAGCTACAGTCGCTACCGGAAGCAAATGGCCGTAAAGAAGTATCTGGCCACAGTCCTGGGCAAAAGGTATAGACAGAGATATAGAAGCAAAGGACGGCGGCTCGCCTGTTTGTAGCCTTTTTCAAATTCGTCTCTAACTATCATGTACATGTACAGCTCTTGTAGCAAGTTAGTCATCACTAAGACTACTATGATGATCATTTGATCGCACCTGTGTCCTTTATAAACATGTATTTATGTATGAAGTAAAGACATTAAAACGAATATTTTGATAATAACATTGTTTTTCTTTTGTACTGAAGCACCTGATAATGCCTTGTGGACCAGTCGTTTAGTTTGAACAAAATAACAATTTGTTTGTTTGTTTATTAATTCATGCTTGCTTCGTTACTTTGTCTATCAAATACATCAGTCTGAATATGAGTAAATAAATAGTCTCAAAGACAATCATTACATTGAATGACACCTTCCTTCTTTCACTCCTGAAATTAAGAAAGAAGTTTTTTTATTTACAACAGCCCTGACGACTTAGATTTTCTACAAGACATAGACTTTGGTGTGCTCACGGATGGGGATGAGATTGAAGCAATTTTGTTGGATTTGCTGAGACAGTTTCCTCCTGAATTCCTGGTGAGTTTCTACGGCTCGGTGAGGAACGCCTCTCGTCCCTTCCACGCTCTTTTACTCACGTCAAGTTCTTCCCACTGTCATCTGTGGCTAAAAATCTTTCAACACGGTTTCCTTTCTCTGCACACACCTTTCAAATATCATTAACTTCTATATCTGAAAAACATGAGCTCTTTCCTGTGCTTATAAAATTAAATCTGGATCTTCAAACACTCTTTTTTTAAACACTGTCCAGCCTTTCCTGCTTTTCACTGAGCATGCGTTTGTTTCCTTTTGAAATCTCACAAAAGGAATTGAAGTCCCTGTCTATGAATGTGTGTGTGTGTGTCATGTGTATTAGAATTGATTCCAGTGGTTCAGACCTTCACTTCCTCCCAAAGTCTGTGGGTCGGTAAGATTCGTTCATGTTTTTGAAGACTTCTATGCTCACAAATACAGAAAATAAACAGTAATATTGTGAAATATTTTACAATTTAATATAATTGTTTTTTATCTGGATATATTTAAAAATAAAATGTATTCCTGTGATGCAAAGATGAATTTTCAGCATCATTACTCCAGCCTTCAGTGTCACATGATCCTTCAGAAATCATTCTAATATGATGATTTGCTGCTCAAGAAACATTTCTTATTATAATCAATATTGAAACCAGTTGTGCTGCTTCATATTTTTGAGGAACCTTTTTTCCAGAATTTGTTGATAGCATTTATTTAGAAACTTTAAATGTCTACAATCACTTTTGATCAATTTAATGCAACCTTGCTGTATAGAAGTATTTATTTATTTTTTTAAACCTACTGACCCCAAACTTTTGAAAGGTAGTATTTCAATATTTCATAGAATTTCACTATTTTCTTTGTTCTGTTTTTTCAGTTTTCTATCTTTCTCATATTGCACTCTTCTCATTTTAGTGTCAAATGTCTGATATCTGTCCATAAAGCTGTTAATCACTGGAGATATGCGTCTCTGCATCTCTGAAGTTACCAATTTCTGTTGAATGTGGATATAAATATCAGTAATTTCACAACTGTATAGCAGCTTGTTGGGTATGATTGGGATAATGATCCCTCTATGCATGCAAGACAAAGAATTTTCCCAAAGGTCAAATGAACGGTGCAACGTTTTGAGGGAAAACCAACTTGCGTAATTTACTCTGAATCTGCAAGTTTTTGACAACGTAATATATGCTTAAGCTTGACAATGATATGTACATGTTTGTTTGCATATGCATGTTAGTATGTGCAAACATGTGAAACCAATCTGTGTTTAATTCTGCATTCTCCTGCAGGCTTTGTGACACAGGAGACAGCTAAGCGGCTTGGGTGCCTTTGCTTCATCTTTATTATGGCCACCAATTTCAGATGGCATATTAGTGGCCCTCCAAATGCTGCAATCACCTGCTCACACACCTCCTTTTTCTCACATAACTTCATTTGTTAAAATTGCCACCTGGCCCTGCCTTTCCGTTTTTTTCTTTATGCATAGTGTTTTGTAGCTATCTGTACAGCATTCATTAAAATTCTCAATCTTGAAACGCATTTGGTGTGCAGAGACTGATAGAGCCTAAAGCCTTACTTAAATGTTAAGATAAATCTCTGTCTTGTGTTGATCATTAGTACAATATAGCACATGGGAGCCACACTAGGTCACCATTATATATGTAAGAAACAAAACAAAACATTACAAAAAACTGTGTTGTAAGATTTGTATGAATAAATTTTTGTAAACAATACAATTTCGTCTAATCTTTGAAACTCTTCCTAAGTTATGGGGAATGACGTGTACCCAATAACACAAGTAAACACCCTTCAAACCTTGGAGTGGACCATAAATGCATATATATACAGTAAATATAACACACTTGCAAGATCAAGTCTCAAGTCTCATTTATTTATATAGCCCTTTCAACTACGACGTAGACCAAAGGACTGCACATCTCAAGACAAGTGAAAAACGTACAAAAAGAAAAAGAAAGACACAATAATAACAAAGTCAAGAATTAAAACAGACAGAATATGTATAGGTTTTCACACAACTTTTAAAAACATCAACTGATGATGCAGTTCTAATATCAGGGTGAAGAGCATTCCATAGTCTAGGGCCAGAGACTGAAAAGGCTCGATCACCTTTAGTTTTAAGACAAGTCCTTGGAACAAAGAGCAGGGAACAATTAAAAGACCTTTGAGTTCTACTGGAGTTCATAAGCACCAGGTCCTTGATATATTCCGGGGCCAACCCATGAACTGCTTTATAAACAAATAACAAAATCTTATACTGTATCCGATATTTCACAGGGAGCCAATGAAGCCTTTTCAAAACAGGAGTAATATGCTCCCTCTTCTTAATACCTGCAAGGAGCCTCACTGCAGCTTTTTGCACCAACTGACATAAGAGATTGATTGATTCCTACATACACAGCATTACAATAATCCAAACATTTAGAAATGAATGCATCAATCACAGTTTCCAAATCTGAGACAGACCAAAAAGACTTCATTTTTGCAATAGTCCTTAACTGATAAAAACTATTTTTTACCACAATTTTAACCTGATGGTCAAACATAAAAGCAGAATCAAAAATTACACCCAGATTTCTGATTTTAGGCTTAACGTATGTTTCCCATGTACCTAAAATATCAGTTAGAACACTATCAGCCTTCTTCATCCCAAACACCATAACTTCCGACTTGCTAGTATTTAATTGCAAGCAGTTTTGCTGTAACCAATTAGTCACCTCCTGTAAACAATCAACCAGGGAGAAATTAGGACTTGATCCTCCAGCTCCAATCAATAAATAAATCTGAATATCATCGGCATATAGGTGATAAGATATGTTTTCTGAATATTTGACCTAAAGGCAGCAAAAACAAAGAAAAAAGAATGGGTCCCAAAATTGAACCTTGAGGTACTCCACAATCCAGAGCAACTGACTGAGACTGAACGCCGCCTTAAATATGAGGAAAACCAATTTAAAACCATCCCTCTCAACAAATGTAACATGCCATCAACAAAAAATCCAGAAACTATGTGATGCATCAGATATATAAGATTATAATATAGAAATATAAGCAGAAAGTATAAAATATAGGCAGAAATATAAGATTCGCAAAAATAAAGTGGTGATGAAAATGAGGGTTTTAGACTAATGCTGTATAATAGTTTAACTTAGAAGAAAAGGTTATAAACAGGCAAGGAATCCATGGTAATTCAAAGTGCTTTACAAAGAAAGGAATTATAATAATCACAAAATAAAAGCAAGGAAACAGTAAAGAAAAAGGAATTGAAAGAGTAAAAAGATGATACATAGATACATTTCTCATCTGGCAAAACACTGGTGTATCATATTTTTCACAACTGCTTGCATACACTTGTTCCCATACAACTTTTTCATATGGCAAAACACTTTTCACGACTCCCAGTTTTACTCTTTGTTTTCCCATGATGATTACACTGTGTTGATTACACCATGCCGCCCTTTATATTTTGATGAAAAATGAGAGTTTCAGACTAATGCTGTATAATACATAGACATATTTAATTGTTAAACACAGAGAAGAAAAGGTTCCTTAAAAGGTTCTTTTTATGGTATAATTGATCATTTTTCATTATCATTTATTATTATGGATTTAGTTTTAAGTGTTAGTTCACCCAAAAATGAAAATTTGGTCATTAATTACTCACCCCCATTTCATTCCAAACCTACAAGACATTCATTTATCTCAGACCATTCTCATCCCAAGGCGTCATCTAACTGACGCCTTGGGAAGCATTTTGACCATGCTTCAATATCTGACGCTTTAGGCACCCTTTAGCGTCAGTCAGATGACACCCTAGGATCGCGTCATTTAACTGACGCTAAAGGGTGCCTAAAGTGTCAGATATAGCTGGGTTTCAGTCACGTGATTATGATGATGCACGAAATTCAAATGGATTGCAGGGAGTGAAGAGCGCAGCGGACGAGATGGAGGAAAGTACGTAATGTACTACTTTACACTAGCCTGACTTCGTCATACCCATATTCTGATCAGAATATGAGTCTGAGACCGCTCCGTAGGGCTTTGATTATGAGGCGTGTCTTAACTGAACCAGGAAAAAAAAAGCTCTGCACTCAATTGGATAGTCGGACAGACCTACAACCAATCAGAGCAACACAGTAAGTCAAATACTTTGCATAGCATAGTTGTCAACAGAACTTACTTATTTTAGAAGTAAAATAACGAGTGTTGCTTCTTTCACTTGGTCCTTCATGAGTGCGACCAAAGGAGAAACCACAACGACCACAGGCTTTTCATTACGTCCCATCTTCTTAGCGACCGTCAGAGCCAGCTGATAAGTTACACTTTTGCCGAATATCTTTCCGATCGACAAATGCCTTGATTGCAGTTTTCTGTTTGTCTATTAAAATGAATGCACTGTCGATTAATTTTAAAACAGACGCGACTGCAGAATCTCAATTCTCCAGCTGCAGTCATCTCTGAGGGAGACCAGATAGCGCTCTTTGATAACGTGATGATTACGTCCCTGCAGATCATCTGTCCATCATCGTATAAAGCCCGCCCTGGCAATCTGATTGGCCCGATCATTTTTTGCCTGATCATAATTACTCCTCATTGGAGTCCAGACCGAACTTCCCGACCAAAAAATGTTGTGGGCGGAGTTTGGGCTGGCATCCAGGCTAACTTTACACGCTATTACAAGAGAAAGATATAAACAAAAAAAAATTAAAAATATGTTGGACGTGATCCTTACGTTATGGAGCGATTTTTCAACTGTATTGAAAGATTTTCCAGCCATCGAGGCTGTAGATATCAGCAACTACCTCATCTTGCAGACATACTTTGACTTTACAAAGTTCAGAAACATTACACGTTACACAAACAGTCACTTAAGTTGTTTTAACTCACCTTTGACGAAGTGATCACTGTACACACAGGCATTTTCCCATTTGGCTCCTCCCTACCGCAGACGTAGGTTTGCAAGCCGTTTTTTCCAGAGTTTTTCAGTCAATTTCTAGCATTTCCCCCCTTATGAACAACAACTTTTGGTACACGATAAAAACTCCTCGTAGTTTGATCGATTTAAGTAACTATTAACGACGCAAATCATAGGCATTTTGAGTTTGTTATAGTGCTTTCTAAATACAGCAAATCACTTCCTACCCTTCATTTGCATTTCGCGCCATGGCAACGCAGTGGCGTGACGTCATATGAAAACAAGCTATTGAAGCATGGTCAAAATTGTCAGTTAGATGACGCCTTGGGATGAGAATGCGTTGTTTATCTTCAGAACACAAATAAAGATTTTCTTAATGAAATCTAAAAAAAAATGTTCAAGCCCCAGAAAGGTAGTCAAGAGATCATTAAAGTAATCCATGTTACTCCAGTGGTTTAACCTGTTTTATGTTGGAGTTTAATATTTTGTTAATAAAGTGGTAAATTCTGCTTTTTTTGCGCAAACAAAGCACTTGTGTCACTTCATAAAACATTAAACCACTGGAGTCAAATGGATTAATTTTATGATGTACCTTTCTGGAGCTTGAAACTAGTTGCGTAGACTGTCAATAGAGGGACAGAAAACTCTCAGATTTCATTAAAAAGATCTTAATTTGTGATCCAAAGATGAACCAAAGCCTTATGAGTTCGGAACAACATGAGGGTGAGTAATTAATGTCAGAATCTTTTGGGTAAACTAACCATTTAATTTTAGTATGTCTGACAAAGAAAGGCGAAAGAAAAAGTACACACGTCTACGAATATGTATGTATTTGTGTGTATTCTCAGGCTGTGAATGGTGTTATACAGTGCAGAGACACCAGGATGAGGAGAACCTTTTAGTTCCCGTCAGAACAGATCAGAGCTAATAATCTCACATTGGACCCCTACAAAGTTGTAGCACAGCAGGCAAAAACACTGACCTTTACAATCTCTATTACATTGTCCGTTTAACTAGCCTACTGTAGTTGACTTATCCCACGTAAACATGCATTGTACACAACGTCAGAGTTTTGTAATAGGGGTTAAACAGGATGAATAGAATTTATCTTACTTAAATGCTCATAATCGCAGGAGCAGTTGTTTGGGTGGCTCGCCAATGTGATTGAATTCTTCTAATACATAAAATGAGTTAACTTAACAAAATAAGATTTTTTTCTTTAAAGTTGTAGAGTAGAACAGAGAGTTCTTCAGAATAGTGTCAGCTTTTGAAGAAAACCAAAGGTTTGCCATGAAGACAAAGGGCCAAAATCAATAGCTCTTTTTCCAATAAGCCCAACGAGTCCCAGAGAAGAGTGTTATATCACAAACTAGGTGTGGCTATGATGAACGCTCCACACGTGACTTGATTAAAATTCATTCTCTTGTGTTCTTGTCAAATGAGTCATGCATTTCTCTCCTCCCTCTCTCTCTCTCTCTCTCTCTCTCTCTCTCTCTGTAATCTTTATTGTAAATACACAAATACTTTAAATGTGGTGCACCTATAAGCCTCCATTGTTAATATCAACCCAGGCTCATTGGGAAAACAAGACTGTGGCGACATTTTTACTAAACGATTTTTGCGTTACTTTCAAAGCAAAATGTCTATTGCTAGGCGCTCATGTTCAGTTTTATCCAAAACAGACAAACTTAGGCCTTGTTCCAAATGGCACACTTCATATGCACTTGCGGGTGTCCCATTTGCCATTTTACGTTTCAGAACGGTGTTCCTGAGCACGGCCGTTGCGGCCGACATGCCCCCTCGATGCGCACTTTTGCTGAGCCCACAAGAGTGCAAGCTCTTCTACTCGACAGTCAAAGTGACGTTACTTCACGAAAGTGGGGATTGCGAGGGCTTAGGGTTCCATTTAGGAGGGCCATAGGGTGCTTCTCAAACTGAAGGCTGCGTCATAGTAAGGCTGCATATCTTGGCGGCCACGTCATCAAGCGCCACTGAATACTGTCTCAATAGGAAGCATCCTTGGAAGGTTGCCATTTTGAAGGATGCATCAAGTCTCAGCCTCAGATGTCACACCCATGGACTGTTAGCTGAATGGCTGATGTATAGGCACACAATAGGGCAACACTTCAGGAGTTTCAAAGTTGGCAACCGATTGGTTTTCATTCTAGAGGATTTTATGGAAGAAGATTTTCAATCTTTGTGCCCCACACTTTGAGAACCACTGCCCTAATTGAAGAATGCATGCCTGTCTGTTAAACATGACGTGGAACAAAACAAACTATGATTGGTTGCTTAACATGTCAGTCAGATGTCCTCTTGGGCGGTCCTTGACCAATGAAAGCTGCGATGGAGTCCAGACCCTCTGGCGTCAGTCTGAAGGACTGAATGACGCTGCCGGCTCTGTTTGCACACGAAGGTACCTCATGATATCTATTTCGGACAGACTTTTGTTGTGGAAATTTTAATCGTTAGTGAAGATTAGGTAGTCTGAGACATGTGTTTCCATTGAACCTATTCCATGAGTAAAATATACACGTGGTTGTGGGTGACGTTTCAGGAACAGATGGGACTGGACCTTGGATCCTTAGGGATGGCCAGTTTTGACCAATTTATTTCAGTACCAGTTTGTGTTTTAGTAGAGACTAAACAGCAGTAAGGACATTATCTGGGTGGGTGAAAGGTAGAGCGGGTGAGGAGGAACCTTGAAAAGACTACAAAAGCTGTCTCATGTCTCCCTGAAGGCGTCTCACTCACTCCACAGTGTAAATGCTGAGTTGGCGACTGGACCTATTCTTGCAAGAATAAATACTTCTCTTTCTTTATTAATTTGACTCTGAGTGCCTCTTACGCAGTGATGATATTTGACAGGATTTTTGCCACAACACTTCTGAGGCAGCATAACGGTTTAATGATCTACAGCAAAACAAGCGAGCTTTGGTGATAACTAAGCAAATATTTAAAGTCCCTATGTAGTTAATAATTTTATCCCTTAAAGGGGTCATGAACTGGCTTTTTAAATTGTATTATATTGTTGTCTGAGGTGAACTTATGACGTTCGCTTGGTATTTGCATTCAAAAACATCAAAATGAATAAGTAATAGGCTATTTTCTACCCTAGTTTTCAGGCCAGCTCAGAAACGCTCAGTTTTTATAGGCGTCTCGCACTGAAAACTTGCAAGTACACGCCCCAAGAGATAACAGCAGAAAGGCAGATGGGAAATAATTAGCATCTCACAAACTCTCCGCAACCCAAACTCTCTGCAACCCAACCATACGCGCCGGACCCGTTTTAACTACTAGACTGTCTCATTCTAGCAATTTTTCTGAGGAGGATAACAAGCCTATAAGAACTGGACTAGTAAAGACGAGCCCGTTCTCATCCTTTAGCGTCACATAAAGCGCTTTATGACAAAACGGCGCTATACTACGCACATGGTACCCTTTATCGTTTATATAACACGCGAACCCAAGACGTTATAAATCCTTAAGCGTGAATATGACACGCAGACCCTACCCCACACCTAAACTTAGCCCTCACAGCGCGTGTTATATTAACGATAACGGGTGCCATGTGCGTAGTATAACGCCGTTTTGTCACATAACGTTCTATATGACGCTAAAGGATGAGAACGCGTTGTAAAGACACAACCTCACTAGGATGTAGCCTTCCGTTTGAGAAGCTCTCATTAAAATTTTATTACGTTGGTGGTTGTTTGCGTGGCAGTTCAGACATGAAATGTCCATGTGGCGCTGAGGGTAATGCTCTATCACCTTTGAAAATAACATACACTACTGTAAACCCTAGCCTAAACTAAAACTGACTGATACCGTTAACAAAAGCAAATGTGAGATAAAAATGAATTAACTGTGCCATTTTAGTTTGCATCTACAAGTCTTTGTTTCACGGGACTCGTACTTGAAGCGCTCCAATACATGTAATGCTGCTAGATGAGCTACAGAGCTAATTATGTGATGGATCACATATGGATCACTTTTTTAAATCATGTGTTAATGTTTTGAGGTCATTACATAATATTGTGCAGGGAACCGTGCAAAAATAAGTCAATAAAATGCCATAATTTGTGTGAAAATAAATAAAATTTGGTATTTTACTGCTACTAGTGTCCATGTCAGAAAACTACAGTGATATGGGTGTTTTTTGAGTTTGGCAAAACTGTAGCCACATAGACTGTTCTAGAATTATGATACTTCCCTGAAAAGTGGTTGCTTATAAAATGAAGCAGAGTACTAGTGGTTACAACAACAGCAAACAAATAGAGGCACCATTTCCAAATCTTAAATAATAAATAAAGATGGTGCCACAAAAATGAGGCTCTTTCTGAAAACGAAAGTGCATGTGATTGACTTAAAGTGCCTTAGGGGAAAACAAGCTCTTTCTACTTCCTTTCTCCTCTTTCTACCTTCCTTATCACCCTCTTCAAACACTGGCTGTTCAAGTAAATAAACCATCCTACGGGAACAGAAATATTTATTTGTGTATGATAAATTGCTAACACTTTACAATACAGGTGCACTAATAAGCTTAACTAATGCACAGATAATACTGAATTAATGTATAACTAATGATTATCTAAGCTATTCATTAATGATTACCACATTAGGAACTAATTAAGAGTATGTAAGGTTAATGTATTAGTTCATACATTAATTGTTATTAATCAAATATTGTGGATTAATTCCATAATAGCTCATTTTTAGTAAATTAATATGATTATTACCAGAATGAGCCAAAGCCTTGTATTTCAACTTCCAGATAATATGACAGGTACACTAAGCATGCATTAATACATGATTAATTACTTCATTGTTAGTGCAAATTCATGTGCAAATTACTAAATGACTAGTTAATAATAATGTGCCCCAACAAGTAAAGTCATAACATAATGATACCTTTGCAAATCATTAGCTAACGATTAATTAAAGCAGACAATTGGACGTTGAAGTGCATAGCTTTGACTAATTGTGGTAATTAACACATTAGTTTACACTATTAGTTCATAAAATATGTTATTAAGGAATTAATACACAATGACACATTGAATTAATAGCAATTCATGTATTTCTTAATCTATTAATCATATAGACTCTTTATTAGTTGATGCAGTAATCATTAATTAATGGTTTAGTTCTTCATTAGTTATACATTAACTCATGATTATCTGTGCATTAGTTAAACATGAATTAGTGCACCCATATTCTAAAGTGTTATCGATAAATTTCCTTCGTCTCTCTTGTATCCTCCACTTCTTCTTTCCTACTCTCGTATTCCATTATCTACTTCTTTTAATCACCAGCTTAATGAGCATTTTAATTATTAATTTCCACAGCCAGTGTGTGTGTTTGTGGGCTGTGCAAATGCTGCTAAATGGGTTGATTTGTGTTGGGCTCTCTGCTATAATATTGATCAATGGGGTAAATGCATAAGGTGTCACTGTCAAACTCTTCCATTTTTATTTACAAGAGTTGGCAAATCCTTATGAAATATTCATATAAGGTTCTCCTCTCTGCACTCATCACGCAGAGACCACAATCTCATTTAAAATCTCTTGTGCTTTAGTGTGATCTCACATTTCACTGAGCTTGTCCAGCAGGACCAATTAGCTACAGTTATATTTCCAGCTGAAATGAACACTAGTGGCAATAAACACACATTTGATTACAGGGGCAGATGATATACGAGACCGGGCGGCACGCAGGTGATGCTCATTGATCACGCCTCCGGCCTTGCTCCGTTCTCACAGCGCAGCCTTATCCATCTGTGTTGTACTACTTTCATGTTATCACTGTGAAGCTGCTTTGATAAATCTGTATTGTGAAAAGTGCTATATAAATAAATGTGACTAGACCAACCCGATCTCACGACCAAGTCGTACGAATTCGACGAATGATTAAAAAGTGGCTAATTCGTAACAATTCATACGATCTCACTCGTACGAATTAGTAAGATTTTGCTAAATTCGTACATATTTACGAATTGGCCAATTCGTATGAATTCGTACAAACGACCTACCCCTTACCCCGCCCCTAAACCTAACCATCACGTGGGTTTAGACAAATCGATACAAATTCGTACGAAGTAAGGTTGTACGAATTATTACGAATTAGACACTTTTTAATCATTTGTCGAATTCGTACTGAATTCGACTTGACTTGACTTACTATATAAATTACTGTTTAATTTTTTTTAACTAGCCCATTAGCCCTCCTCCAAATTAGTGATTGCAATGTCAATGTGGAGCAAGAGTCTCATAGCTCCGCACATGAAATGCAGACAAAAATATCGCCTACAATAAAACGTGGCCACAAATTAAAATGTATTTCCAAATAGTGGCCATTATCTACTAATTCGTTCCCTTGTTTTGATTGAACTAAAACAAGGGAAATAATTATTACATGGCCACGATTTAGTAAAACAAGGCAACAAATTATTATGTGTAGGCCTAAAACAAGGGAACAAATTAGTGAAACGTGTTGACGTGTTGATTAGTAAATCGTGGGACAAATTTAGAGATTAAAAGAGCTCAAAGACTCGTAGAAGCAGCTAAAATGACACGAGTTTTAGTTTATCAGTGGTATATGTTGCTTTTTATATGTTGCGATAGAAGCAAAATATTTTCTAATTCTGATGTATTTAGATGCACTGAGAATTTGTGCTCAGAGGTTTGCTTCAGGAATGAATATACACACAGGGCCTAAAATGAACACTTGCAAGTAAAAATCGGTGGTGGCTATTGTATGAAACGGTGCAAGTCGTTAGCTAGGCTGGTAAGTCGCCAGTGGGCCAGTAACGATTTTTTCAATTCAATGCAATGTTGTGACAACATGAACACAAACGCAAGTGACGCTCTGTACAGTGTATGGGTCAATGTATAGCAATATTTCCAATGTAAATATTCAGCGCTGGAACGAGAAAGTGATTTTGTTACTCATGTGCTGTGTGGGAAGTTTAACATCCGAAGTGCACGACCTGAACGCCGCCTACTGTGCTTTAATTGACAATTCATAATTTTCTCAAAATTAAAACAAAACAAAACAGAAAACAGATCACTGTATGTATATGTACATTTGGTCTTAAAGTGACAGCATCCTAATAATCCTGATACTCTCTGCGTTTTAAATGTTAAAACGGCATTTTGTTATTTTTTACATTTTGCTCTCGGGGTCCCCCTACAGTTGGGAAACAATATTGTCTTCTACTACTATCGTAAAATCTGTCATGGTTACACAGGTAATACACGCGTGCATTTGTTGACAAGCGATACCCCCGAACTCTGCAGTTCTCACATCTTGGGCAGACTCCAGTGTTGTGTGTGAAATGTCTTTCTCCCAGGCAAATTGGCATATATTTCAGCACGTCTTATGTATGTACAGTCATGGGCGTTTTACTTTTTCGAACGTAAAAGATTCGCGTAGCTCACTTTTACAAACTAGCACCTTTATAGTAACGTTAGCCTATTGGCTACTGTTTTACACAATGGATATGCTAATTCAATTCAATGTTTTTTGGTAGATAATAGCCATGACGTCAATATTATTATAGAGAGCCTAAGTCCCGCCCCTCCGCTTCCGGCTCATGGGACCTTATTTTGGAAAAAATATGTGTGGTAGTCAATGGCGAGAGACAACTTATCTTTTTATTCCGTCTGAACTGTGCCCTGAATTATACATATGATGTTTGTCAATTTAAAAGATAATTCTGAAAGTCAAAAACGTCGCATTTTGTCATAAAACAGAAGAGTAACATTTAGTTTTATGTGAAAATCTCTCAATGAACTACATCTCCCGGGAGGCGAAACAACGAGCGAGATCCGCTGCTCGTGTGTGTGCAGTCTGGTACAAAACACTCAGGCATGACGGCGTAACGTTACGATTATAAGGTAAGAATATAGAAACAACGACAGACATAGCCTCAGTAAAGTTAGCTTCATTCATTGAGAGAAAATGTGCGCCTTTGGGGTTTGTAGTCTTTGTAATTACATATTTTCACAGTCTTATACCTCAACGGTTTCAAATCAAACTTAGATTTTCTTTACTTTAAAATGTATCTTTTAAATTGACAAACATCATATATGAATTCAGGGCACAATTCAAACAAGATCAAAATATTTGTTGTCTCTCGCCATTGATTACCATGCAATATTTTTCCGAAATAAGGTCCCATGGTGGTCGACCGGAATGGGAGGGACTTAGGCTCTCTATATCAAGCTACCATAGATGAATCTGCAAATTTGAAAAATCGATTTGCATTATAGCCTGAGGCAAGACACTTTCACCAGAAAAATAAATAATAAAAAAGCCGCATTTCCACCGCAATTACCAGGAACTATTTGTCCCAGGAACTTTTTTCACAGGAATCTTTTTTTTCCCCAGACCGCTTGCTATGCGTTTACACCGCGTACTAAAGTACCGGTCCGAGCGCGGGAAGATTATGTAGTGACGTTAAACTCATGGTTAAACTGCGTGCGACTGCTCTTCCTAGCCTGCGTGTTTGTTTTGAGTTTTGTATCGAGGAGATTCAAGCTTTGCTGCTTTTGTGTGCGACGTTTACTAACGAGGTAATTAACAAAACGGCAGAAAGAGAAGAGCACTGGAAAGCTCGTAATGCTAGATATAAAAGTAGACGTTTTTTATCTGTGGACATTGACTGTGAGATGGATGGGACAAAGGCGCGCCATCGGGCAGAAAGAATAGCGTGGTAAGAACCAATCAGCAAGTCCTGAACTCTGAAAAAGTACTACCTCGCCAGCAGGGACTTTCTGGGGGGAAATTTTACCCAGAACTTCATTTAGACCCTGGTTCCGGTGTAAACACACCGAGTACCACCCCAAAGTTCCTAGTTTCTGGGAAAAGTTCCTGCTGTGGAAACGCCAGACAGACAGATAGTTATCCTGACCGATTATTTTGTCCGTCTAATCATGTATTATTTACTTGCAAGAATGTAGCCCCAAACAAACTCAGTAATCCGTATACTTGTCACGAGCTGGCTGATCAGCTCTGTTTCTGATGCACTTCACATTTGGTTTTACTTGCTGCTTCAGCCACGACAACATACAGAGGTAAAAAAAACATTCAGAATTTGAGGAAGTGGGGGAAGTGATGTATGCCGTAAAGCAGTCGAATTTTGTAGTTCATTTTGTGCTCGGGTTCCTACCCGCTCCCCGAAGTTATAGAGTGCCATAAAGCGATTAACCTACTTTATTAAAATCCGGTACCTGAAAACTATTAGCACTGGCTGAAGAGCACTTCATTTGTTTTTAGTATAATTGTAGCCTATCATCTTACTTTATTACTGACTTTTAACTTGTCTTTAAAAATGTAGGCTATTAAATTGTATATTAGTTGAGCTACTAGTTTTAGCTGTGGTGTCATAACTGCCTGTTTTTGTGTCATGATGGGTGGTATAAAATATTTCTGGCCGGTAAATATTGGTACCGGCCCTGCATACATATTTCATCAAAATTAGCGACATATGCATCTCTTTCTGTCTTATACACCCACATCTCTTAAATAAAATCTGTGCCTTATTTCATATATTAAAAACAGTCAGGTATTTTTAATGTGCCCTGAAGTACTATAGTGAATCCCATCATATTGAAAGTAATAGAGCATTTTAATCAACTGACATTTCTGCGCCACATCAGTTGGGTCATACCGCGCGTGTGTAAAAATACAGTGTGTGGGTGTGCATTAACCTTCATTCGTAGAGATTTCTAATGTTATTATTGGAAAGTTGTGAATGACGCGAGATTCTAAAAGGTTACTTATTACGATTAACATGGACAACATTCAACAATAAAACTTTAATTGTGCATGGGTTAAGGACTGAAAGAGCTTTGTTTGGTAATTATATTCACAAAACAATATTACAATACTGAAACACTAAGTTTTCAATAAGCACTTTACAACATATGTGATTGGCTATAGATATTTACTCAGCAAAGTCATATTAAATCTAGTGTACACACAACTACAAAACTTTTTTTTTGAATATATCTAAATGTAATATCCTGTTATGGTAGAGACAATATTTTTATGGCCACAGAAAGTCCACTTCAATAAAATCCTTGCAGTGATGCAATAAAACGACTCCCAGTGAAAAGCAAACAAACTTATATCAGTGTGCAGACGAAGAGAAAAAATACTTTAAGAAGTTTAGTACTTTTTAGTATCAGTCATGTGTTTACATGGTGATATGAGAAGCAATATGCGCCTCAATTGATTTGTATAATTTATCAGACAGTAGACTTAAATATATATAAAGGTTTGCATGAGTGCTGTCAACAATGCCATGTTATAAAAGATTGCTGACTCAGGACAGTAAAGGGTGAGGGTTTGAGATTAAACAGGATAATTAACCTTTAGGAGGTCATTATAGAGGAATAAAAGACTCATCTTGTGGAAAATGTCAATGGTATAACATTTGCAGGAAAGAAAGTAGCTCTAATGACCGAGACCTTATCCAAAGATAAGTACTCTTTCTTCTGCTACACTTTCACCCCTCTAATTGTCAGCCCCTTAACTTCTTTCTTTCCTTCACATTTTTCACCATGATTTACTATTTCTCACTGAGGTTTTGTTTTAAGATACGGTCACATCTCAGGGTCTTTCTTTTTGATTTATCCATCTCCTTGTGTCAGTGTCTTTGACATGAAATGAAATGGCAATTACAAACCATTTTACTACATGATGTGTTTGAAAAGCGTTCAGTACTGTAACAGGCTGGCCACTTGATGTCCAATGTTAAAGCAGTGTTGAGAACAACTATTTTATAACTATTGGGACATGAATTAACCCTCTGGTGCTCTTCACATGTCTTTTCCCATGGTTTTTTTTTATTATTATTATTTAAATAAAATGATTATACTATATTTTATTTCATATGTTGTATCTTTATGGGATTTCATGGTATTAAATTATATTCTTATTATATAATCAATTTAATCGCTTTTCTGAGCGAACTTAAACTGCCATAAATCTTGAATGCTCACTGTAAAAAATATTTTCATGATTTGTTATCACAACATTTTTTCTTTTGTCAAATCAACTTATATAATTTATGTAGTTAAGAAAACATAATATTTTAAGTTTCTGATGATTAAATCAGTCTCCTTCATTGTATTAACTCAATTTTTACATTTTAATGAACTTAAAATTTTAAGGCTACTTAAAATTTTACTTAATTTTTTTAAGTAACTTAATTTTTAAGTTAAAAAAAAATTTTACTTAATTTTTTACTTAAAAATTTACTTAATTACAATTTAAAGTTACTTAATTTTTTAAGTTAAACCAACAATATATTTTTTTACAGTGGAGACTTAAATTTGGCAAATTATTGCTAAAGTGAAAAAAGTTTTGAAAAAGAGAATTTAAAAAAAAAGTTACAGAATTTTACATTTATTGTTTTGAAAAAAGCAAAAAAACACTTTTTTAAATTTTTATATTAAATAATACATCATTTCAAAAACAAGTTTTACTAAAACTGCAAAAAAATCAAAGCTGTTCTAAACTAGTGTTGCAAATTTGAGCTTGATATCTCAATAAATTAGCTTTCAGTTTGGCTGCAGTACCAAAAGTTTTCACTAGATGAAATTCGTCTCCCATTAATTTCCATGTTAAATTTTCCGCAAGGAGCACAAGTGTGACTACTTTTTTCAGAAGCCTTTAACCTGTTCGAATCATGTCTATTCTTAATTGTCTGTGTGTTTACATAAGTGCAAAAATCTTATTAAGTTTTCGTACCATTCCAAATGAAGTAAAACGTAAATAAAAAATGGGGGACTGAAGGGCACCAGAGGGTTAAAAATAATAATAATAATATGCATGGATAAATCATAATAAATACTGCAATATTCCTTTAAAAAGTAAGATTTATCCAAATTTTGTTTCACGGTGAGATTAAACCCTCATACTGTGTTTTGTGTGACAGTTCAGCCTATAGGAGGCTAATTGGCTAATGGCATTTAACACACTGTTCAGAATGAGCAGATGATTTCACTGTGGGATACTGAAATACAAAAATAGGATCAGCAGCTGCATGCTGGGAGTAACACTTATCGGTCTGATTTACACACACCAGACTACCACTAATCAACAAAGAAGGACATCTTCATGGCATACCAGTTAACCACGCAATAATTCACATTTTATGAGAGATGTTCTTACTGTAGCCTATAAAAATGATTTTGTGGTGAAGTAAATACTACAGAAAAAAACAATGTAATTTACACGAAAAAGTTAGTTCTGGCAAGAATTAAAAAAAATAAGTAAATTATATAGTAGAACTCAATTTAATCGTGTAGAAATGAAAGTGTAAATATCAACATTATAAAATTAAGTAAAATTACTCAACTTTTCCAATACTGGTGTTCCCATCATGCACTGGGCCATGAATAATTAATGAGGATGATTTTTCACTGTTTTCCAGCTGTATTTACACTATTTTATCATTACTTTTGTTGTTAGGATTAGTAATTTGCCATTTTGTGACATTTGGAGTTCATTTTCTACTTAAAATGACACATTCAAACACAAAAACGATCTATCAAATGTTACCGTCATTGTGTATTGTCTACCAAGTATTGAGGTCTGTGTTCACACATGCAATATGAAAAGTGAAGTATTTATTACTTAAACAGTGTGGTCTAATTCAATGTTATATTGTTAGAGTGAAATGTTGTAAGAAAAATTCAATTAAATAGATTAGATATTACTCAACCTTTAATTAGCTAAATAAAAATTACTTAATTTCTTATGTTACTTTCACTTAACTTAGTTAATGAATATCTGCTGTACTATTCACAATTGATCATCATATAGCTACAGAACAGTGACCTACATAACATTTAATGAAGACAAACATAATTTAACCATTTTTAAAAAATTCCAAGGGTCATTTAAAAGAAAGAGACAATATTTTTGTTCACAAAAAAATTTATTTACACCATGTATAGGATGATTCCTGTAGTTGACTCTCCAATGGCTTGCCACTCTTCTTAAGTTTGTTTTTTTTTATCCTCATGTCAAAGTGCTCCTGCTTACTGATTAAAAATAAATAAAAAAGAAGCTAAAGTTGAATAGTGGTAGAAACAATGGTTAAAATAATGGCAGGATGTCATGGTTGAACATTTTTGGGGGTTCAAAATATGTTTATAAAAGTTAAGTAGTTTAGAGATAGAGATTTTAATTTTCTTAAGTACTGTAGCTAAGGCAAACACACACCTTAATGAGATACAAGTTAAAAAGAACTAAAGACAGAGTGTGATAAAACACTCATCCAGATCAGTAAGCTATTTTAAGAAAACTGGATTATATACATTGGAAAATTAGATCATCTCATTTATGAGAAACAGCTTAAACCAAAATCTACATTTAAACTATATGGGACCAAAGTTTTTAATGTGGGCTTTATAATGCATTATATGACAAAATATGAGTGTGGAGTTCAAATCTTTACTTAAAAAGATTTGCATTCAAATACATCCGTACATACATGCCTATTATAAATGTGTATCATAAACTGTAATTAACACATTTCCAGTATCCACTCTAATGTTTCTCCAGAAACCATGTGGAGTAGGCTATGTTTAAATGCAAAGTAAACTGGTCTTACCAGAAGACGCAAGGTAAAGACGGACAAGATAAAAATAAAAATTAAATTAATTTTAAAAGTGAGACAGAGCAGGTAAAGAGAAGACTAGAGCCGCTTTTGAACCTATATGTGGTTAAGTTTGCTAAGTTTGAGCCAGACAGAACATCAACCTGACCGTCAAGTAGCCAACTTTTATTGTCTCTCGAAATAATAGAGACTTTATTAAATTATAGACCCATCTTTTGAATTGATATTGAATCTTAGCATATAAATAATAAATATTGCATCATTACAATACAATCAACAATTATCTAAAAATTATAATTTTTCAGATTATTTAAAATACCTCAATTTGTGACGCATCAGGAACAACAGGGGCGTAAAACTGTCAGGGGCGTAAAACTGTCAGGGGCATAAAACTGTCAGGGGCATAAAACTGTCAGGGGCGTAAAACTGTCAG
Source organism: Hybognathus amarus (assembly GCA_030378365.1). Classification (NCBI taxonomy): domain Eukaryota; kingdom Metazoa; phylum Chordata; class Actinopteri; order Cypriniformes; family Leuciscidae; genus Hybognathus; species Hybognathus amarus. The sequence continues at coordinate 482 of JAQIUQ010007469.1, read as the reverse complement.
GGGCGTAAAACTGTCAGGGGCGTAAAACTGTCAGGGGCATAAAACTGCCGGCTGCAGTCTCCCCAACTCACTTTTCATGGCGATCGTTTTGCCACTGGTATCATTTCCACGTGGAAAACTCAAAAGGAAAAACTTTACAGTTTTAATATTGCGAGATAAGACGTAAGCAGCTAAATAAACATTCCATGATAGCTGTTGAAATGTAAAACGACCAACAAAAATAATCAGGAAAACTATTAAAAGTTTGTCTAATTTAGCCATTTTGAAATGAAATATAGGCCTATCATTTACGTAAAATTCATGTAATGTAATAGTTATAGTCAAGCTAACTGTCAATGTCAGAGGAGAACATTAACAAAGCAGTTTCCCATCACTGGGAATCATATAGGCAGAAGATTAACAATGATTTGAATGCACATAGTGAATGAATTTAATAATAGATAGGGCTGGATTTCTTGATAGCCTTAAATTAGGCCTAACTT